>VWZD01007959.1:0-10350 GCA_013396695.1 Sakesphorus luctuosus | reverse complement strand
AAAAAAAAATAAGAAAACCCCAATATCTCCCTACTGATTAACTGATCATGTGGAAGGCATAGAATGAGGCTCAGGGTTCTAGTATGATTGAAGAGTAAACTGTTGGGCATAATGGCCAATCAGGCTGACAAAGTAAATATTTGAGCACAACAAAAGCACCTTTCATGAAGTTACTGTAAGTAATAATAATGAGATGAATAAAATAAATTACATGATGACAGTTGATGAAAGCCTAGAAATACAGGCAGTTATTTGGTTTATAAAAGGAGTCATATTCACATGCACAGCACAGCACAACACTTCAACTGGCTGGACTAATGTTATTGTTCAGTTCCTTCCTTTAATGAGTGGGGGTTCTTATTTAGACTTCCAGCATACATAATCATGACACGTATTAATAGACATCAGTCACCTTTTGGAAAGAAGGCACCATTTCTCCAAAGGACAAGTATTTAATGTGAACAGAAAACAGTGAACATGGTACATATCATCATAAAAGGAATCTTAAAAGATAGCAATTCTTTATAAAGTAATAATATCAGCATTATTTTCTTTAATTAATGAGCAGTCATAGAATTAGAGAATGATTTGAGTTAGAATGGACCTCCAAAGTCATCTTGTCCCAACCTCCTGCCAGGGTCAGGGAAACTTTCCACTAGACCAGGTTGCTCAGAACCCCATCCAACTTAGCCTTTAATACTTCCAGGGATGGGGCAGCCACAGCTTCTCTGGGCAACCTGTTCCAGTGCCTCACCACCCTCACAACCAAGACATTTTTTTTCCTAATATTTAATCTAAACCTACTCTCTTTCAGTTGGAAGCCATTCTGCCTTGCCCTGTCTCTGCACACTCTTGTACCTGCTCAGTACTTTGGAGTCCTTCAGAATGTGTCATTTCATTACTATTACAGTATAACAGCACAAACTTAGAGTTTAAACCATATCTGAACTGTTGAATTTTTATTTAGTGGGACAAAATTTTTCATCATGAATGCCTGAAATATTGGCTTCATTTTGGTCCCTGTCACAGCCCACACTACTAGCAAATCAATCAAATTGATATTCAAAAAGACCAAGTGCTAGATCCTACACTTTAGCCACAATAACTCAATGCAGAGCTATGGGCAGGGGTCAGGGTGGCTGGAAAATGTCCCAGTAGAAAAGGGCCTGGGAGTGCTGGTTGACAGCAGGTAAACAGGAGGCAGTGTGTGCCCAGGTGGGCAAGAAGGCCAATGGGACCTGGCTTGTATCAGAAATAGTGTGACCAGCAGGACCAGGGAAGTCATTGTCTCCCTGTAATGGGCACTGGTGAGGCCACACCTCAAGTGCTGTGTCCGGTTCTGGGCTCCTCAATTTAGGAAGGACTTTTAGGTTCTGGAGAAAGTGCAAAGAAGGGCAATAAGCTGGTGAAGTAGCTGGAGCACAAGTCCTATGATCAGTGGCTGACAGATCTGCAGGTGTTTAGCCTAGAGAAAAGGAGGCTCAGGGAGGACCTTATCGCTCTCTATGACTCCCTGAAAGGAACCTTGTAGCCACATGGGGGCCAGAGTCTTCTTCCAGGAAAGTGGTGACAGAACAAGAGGATAAGCTGCACCCAGGGAGGTTTAAGTTGGGCATTAGAAAGAGGTTCTTCACAGAGTGAGTGACTAGACATTGAAATAGGCTGCCCAGGGAGATAGTGCAGTCACCATCTGTCTTGGGTTGAGCTGGCAAAATGCCAACTGCCCAAGTACAGAGAAAAAGAGTCCTCNACAAACATTTTACTTCCCTAAGATAACATGATGGTGAGCCGATGCTGTGGGCTTGGGCCTGTCTATCCCTCCTGGGACAGCACGGTGTCTGCTCTGTACCTTGGCCAAAGTGAAACTGAGCTAAGCCACTCCCACACACTGGATTTTACTCCTATTGAGATGATGTAAGATGGTATGAAATACAACATCATTGGCTAGAAGAAGTCAGCTGCTAGCTAGCCCAGCCCAGCTGAAGGCAGCTGACAATTTCAGGCCCAAATCTGAATTCCCAGGCCCAAACTTAGGCCCATCAGCCAAACCCATGACACCATCCCTGGAGGGATTTAAGGGAAGATTGGATGTGGCACTCAGTGCCAGCCATGATCTAGTTGACATGGTGGTGTTTGGTCATAGGTTGGACTCAATGATCTCAGAGGTCTTTTCCAACATAATTAATTCTGTGATTCAGGCAGTTAAGTGCCTCCCTGACATCTGATCCCATCAGATCTCAGAAGCTAAGCAGGGTCAGGCCCGGTTAGTACTTGGATGTCCTGGGAGTACCGGGTGCTGTAGGTTCTAGTCCTGAGGACTTCACTGTCACCATCCAAGCTCGCTTGGCCCTGGCAGATGAACCTTAGGAGTTAAAGGATGGGGCCCGTTCAGAGCATGCTGTGCCTCACCTAAAAAATCCCCTGCACAGGCTCAAAGGACTCACCCATGTGGGTAGAGCCCTTCCCAAATCTTCGTTCACAAAGCCTAGCCATACATGCATACAATTCTGTGATTCTGGAAAATGTCTAGACTCCACACAGGAGCTTTCCAGACCTAGAAATTAAGAGATTTAAGGAAGAGAGTAATGTTAAAACCCTCTTCAGTCAAGTCTATTATGCTGTTTCATGCCCATCTTTAATTTCCATTCACACTCCCATTTTATTGCTATTAATAGAATTCACTTCATAACTCCTCTATGTTTCAGTGAGTGTTGGTCTTAAAATCATGTTCAAGAAATTTGGCATTTTGGTCACTCACCACAAACATGTATTTGATTTTTCAAAGCTTCTGTCCAGGTATCAAAAAGATTCCTGACAGCATTTACATTTCTTGGAAGGGCTTACTATGCAGCCCGTCTCCAGACAACACAAATACTGTAGGAGCTGGAAAAAAGCAAACAAGCTCAGATGAAGACATCAGTGTCACAAGACTCAGTAGAAACTAAGGAGCACCTTCCTTCATTGTACAGTGTTTATGTTGTAACCACTGCAATATTTTGGGGATGGAAACATGAAGAAGAAACACAGAGGTCAGACAACATAGTGTAATACTTTGTGCCTGTGGCCAGAGGTGTCTGTTCTTTACACCATTCCTATGTGAAATTCCTGAGTCTTTGGAACACAGCAGAGAAACAAGAATAACTCGTACGACTTTGAGTAGTGTTGTAGATGAAGGAAATGCCATTCTTACCCACGTCTTTCAATATTAGGGATGAGGTCACTTCATATATCTATTTACTTTATTTCCCAAATCCAATAACTTAGTGTGAAGGGCTTCAAAGCACAAGATAAATGTGTCTGGGCCACAGAACTAATCATGTCAACTGGAAAATAACTGTATCTGCATCATTACCACTTAATGTGTTGGGCAAGTCTGAGTGCACCTGAAAGATAATAAAGAGGTGTCAGTATTATTCATATATTTTAATTGCTTCCATTAGCTTTTTTTTTTTTTTTTGTTCCTGAGGGCAAAATAGTATCACTTCATTGACTATCCAGTGGATACAGCAGAAATAATAGTACAGAATCAAATATACTTTTAACCACCCGTTGCTATTTTATAGCTATAAGCAAAAGTATAACTTGGCAATAAAACCTATTTAGTGTTAAAATTGCTTTTAACATTTTTATAACATGCAAACAATTAAAATAATTCTATCAGGGAACAGCTGTTCTTTCACATATGTGGAAAAAAAATGAAGAGAAAAAGACTGTAGGAAAAGTTATAATCAGGTAATTTCTTACTCCAAGAAATGGATAAGTATCTCTGTAAGGAACGGTTATAATAATGGAGGTAGAGGTAATATGATAGGGAGTTCGACTTAGTGATCCTTATGTGTCCCTTCCAAATTGAAATATTTTGATTATAGGAAATAATTAAATCAGCTTTGTAATTTATGTATTTTTATTCTAGACAAATAAGTCTCATAGTATTAACAAGAAGATGGCTTCTGGTATTCAGTTATTAAATAAAGTAACCTATAGAATTTCAGTTATGATGGCACCATGCCACCAGGGCCTAACTTCTTGAGTTCTATTCCTTATTTTATTGTATCTGATGGTATTACTATTCTCACAATATAAAGCTGACACCTAAGGACTCTGTCACAGGCCAGAGGATGAAACCAAAGCCCCATTTCCTGAACCTGTTGCCACAATAAAACATCTACAAGAACAAGATAAACAGTAGTAATGTACAACAACCACAATGCTGTAATGAAAACACAGGACATGCTGACTAGTTCAAGTAGCCTTTTCCTATTGATAGACAACCATGAGCATTTATTCAAACTGAGACAATAAAACACAATAAGAATGAGCAGAGTGCTGGGAAAATTACATACTGCAGCTCTATGCTTCTCAGAGGAATGGCAGATTATAGTCATAGAATTGTTTGGGTTTGAAGGAACCTTAAAGATCATCTAGTTTCAATGCCCTACCATGGACAAGGACACCTTCCACTAGACCAGGCTGGTCCATTCCCCATCCATCCTGGCCCTGAATTATTTTACCTGCTACTTAAAAATATGAAAATTAATAAACATATGACAAATACCTTTAGGGTAAAAGTGACTGTCCATTTCTAGATCTTTCCAGTGTTCCTTATTTTTGCCTTTTTTTTTTCTCTCCTCTAAATGCCTAGGGAAAAGCCAAACAGATTAACAACACTGTCTAAAACTGAGCTGAGCCCTTAACCCATTTAAAAATACCATTTACTACTACTTACAGATACAGTTGAGACATTGGTTTTCCATTTTCCTCCTTTGACACATTCTGGAGAGTTTCAAGGCTGTAGATACATATTCTGTGATTCCTTTCCTCAGGGAAGTGGCCACAGCCCAAAATTTTGGACAACTGTCTCAGGCATATGGTGGGATTCCTGGGGTTGTCCTGTGCAGGGTCAGGAGTTGGACTTGATGATCCTTATGGGTAGCTTCCAACTCGGGATATTCAATAATTCTATTTTGCTGTCTGTCCCTGCAGCAGCGGGTTGCATTCCCCCTGTATCTTAGTTCCATTATTGGCACAAGTCCCCCTGCTTTGTGCATAAATAAAGTAGAATTTCCTACCTCTGTGTTTGATAGAAATAGGATGAAAGGTGTTGCTCCTATTCCTCCAAAATCTTGAGAAAGCTGTATATGGCCTGGTCTGCCTCAAACCTGTGTCAAACAAGCAATTTCTTTAGCCCTTAGTCTGCTGTCCTTGAGACAACGCTTCAGATATTGCTCTGGGAAACTGGGGAAAAGCAATCTCTATATGAGAGTATAATTTGATCAGTTTTGCTGGTGTAGCATGTGTTTACACTAACGTTGATTCAGAGGTCTCTCATTTTAATGGCTATCCATACTAAGAGAGACTGAAATTCAGGATCAGTTTGAGCCTGAGGCCATATAAGGTAACTGTTTTTATTTTCAGCCAAATTTGAAAAGCACCTCAAGCAGTACCTGCATCAAGTTGCCCACTCAGTCTATCCTAAATAAAAGCCTGTTAAAATCAACAAAATTCATATTTCTTTGGTTTTTTGTTAAGCTGATTGTCTGCACCTGACTCCATTTTAAAATGAATACCTACATATTAGGTATTTTTCCTTACACACAGTAGGGATGAAATGGTTTAAATTATGTCAAATAAATGTATAGTCATAAAATGTAATAATCCATTACAAAACACTTTCATTTTTCATTTTATTACCTTGTTCGAATAATTATCGACCTTTTTTTTGCTAACCTGAACAAATAGATATTCACTGAAATATTGTATTCCATTTGTGTTATGATTGCAATAATGAAGAAAGGTAAATCATCTTTCCTATATTGTATTTGCATTAAATATTGCATTTGCAGAAGATTAAAGATGCAACCAGAAATCCTATTTTTGATACCTCTATCTTATGAATTTTTGTACTTACCGGAGTGGAACTTCACTTGTGGAGGCCATACACTAGAATTGTTCAGTGTTATTTTTGTATGTGACCACTGGAAAAAGAATACAGTAAATCTGTGCTTCTTCAGAGACTCTTTGAGAAAAGTGAACATTTGTTTAACTACTTCAAACACAACATTTTCTGATAAAAAACTATGCAGTGATGTGCCTGTGACTGATTCATGCATCAAAATTATTTTCTTCATGTAGTTTTTGTCTTTGTCTTGTTTGTTCTTATAATTTTATTAGTTAGGTAATACATTTTCAACCTCAGAGTACAAAATTTTGAGGGAAGAATATTATCCTCTTTAGCCTAGTATCCTAGTTTTTATTGTACTGCAAATAAGTGTAGCTACAGCTCTCTCTGACAGCTTTTGAACTGGACATTTTATAATGAACACAATTTAAGAAACAGAGGTTTCTAAACAAATGTAATTTCTAGCTTTTTGATGAAAATTATGAGGTCTAATAAAGAAAAGACACTCTATATTAGTTACCGGAAAATCCCTGTGCAGAAAGAGGAAAATAGTAACATCTTTATTGTTCTGTTATGAAATAAATTACTGTCCTACATGCCTTGCCTATGTCTTAGCCACCAGTTGTGATACTTTAAAAATTACAGGCATCCTTCTAATTGCTGTTAGATTAAACAAGAATTAAATCATGGTTCTACATGTCAGATCAAATATTCACCTAGCCCAGAACTGATGGTATCCAATAACAGATAATTGAGAAAAGGAAGAATGTAGTAATTGATAACAGTATTCCCACGATATAGTCTCCCAAATATGTAAAAATATGTTTGCTTTAATTCAATAACTTCTTTACAAAATACTTTGGGATTCTCAGTAAGACTAAACTTAAGAACATAGAAATATATGACATTGACAGGAAGGGCCCTCTAGAGTCAAGTCCAATTTCCAGTCAGTATATATAAAACTTTTTTTTAAACTGGTAAGTTTTAGTCTATTTTATTTTCCATTTTCTGAGTTAACAGAAAAAAATCTTCAGATGTTCATCCTACGTTTATTCATAGTTACTATGGAGCTATTTTCCTCTACACTTGTCTTAACTTACAAAACTGAACTCCCACCCAAGCTTTAACCTGGCTATCCATATTTAGTTTTTAGTCTGTTAGCTAAAAAAAGTCGCATTATCTTAGTCTAATCCAACAAGATGGGCTTTTTACTCCACTGACCTTCCTGTTCAGGGATGCACAGGCTGTACTGGAGCAGGACTTACCAGTTCTTTGTGAAAAGGCAGTAACACTTTTCCATTGCAAAGGTCTTCCCTGAGCCGTGGATCAACGTTGTACAAGATTAACTGCTTTATCGATTTAGAGTAAAAATCCTCCCTGTCAAAACTAATTAAAAAATAACTAGTGTCCTTAATATTTATCCCTGTGTACAATGATCATGACAGCTAGAGTCACAGAGAAAAAACTAACAATTAAAGAATCACTGTAAAAACTTTGATGACATTTTTTAATTATACATCATCGTATAATGACATTGACATTGACAGTATTAGTGTGAAATAAAAACAATGTAACATCATAAGCAATATTGCAGATGGAGAAATAATGTAATTAAGCTCATATTGAAAATAATTATGTTTACAGGATCTAGAAAGTAGTATTAATTCAAATCTGTGATGTAGCATGTATATCTTAATTGAATATTTTTTCCCTCTTATACAGCTGTAAATGTGTATATGCATTGCACTATGCAGCCTCATGTGTTGACTCCCTAAATCCAATCTGAGATAAAACTGAAACAGCAATATCTCTCAGTATGCACATATACATTTTGTTAATTTAACAAAACAATACTTCTGTTAAGGCCTGCCAAAGTATCTGTACTGCAAGCCTACAGCAATAGCATTTTTTTAGAAAAAGAAGCTTATAGGATCTTAATGTGAAGAGAAGTAAGAGCTCATCAAGAAAAAAAGAAACTGTCCGTATGCCAAACTTAAAAATGAAGACACTTTGCTAAGAACTGAGAATTAAATAAAATGAATCTCCTCCTTTCTTACCAGAGAGTTTCCTCTGTGGGTAGCTACACAGATGGACTCTATTCATACAAATGAAAGAAGGTCCTTCACAAAGTAAATCTGATCAATTATCATCAAGGAAAGAGATCAGCCAACATCCCATTTGACTAAATTAATTTCCCTGGCTTGAGTCTGTTTTTCCTGTGTCAATAATTGGTGAGTGATCACTCCCTGCCCTTCTCCCAGCCCACAAGGCTTTTGATGTATTTTCTCTCCCTCATCCAGATGAAGAAAGCAGATGTAGAGTGGCCTTGGTGAGCAGCTTTGGTGGCCACCTGGCATTTAGCCGAGGCAACCAAAGTCAACATACCTTAGTGAAGTCCCTAAGTAATTTCAATTTTACTAATATCCTTACTCAGATATTAGAACTCTGAATAGAGTAAATAACATCTGACAGACCTGAGGCATTATCTAAAGACATTATCCCCCACGTATACCCTACATTCATTGAATAGGTAACCAGATCGTTAAATTAAGCTGCACCAATGTTATTTGAAAAGATTTCATTGGTAGCCTTTCCAGCTTCTCAAAAATCCTAATTATGACTTCAGATTAGCATCACTTTACCTCAAGCCTTGTAACTCCCACAGCCTTTGCTGTGGTGACCCTGATCAGTGTTGGCAGCTGCAGTTCAGTTGATTTTGGTGCTGACAGAAAGGTAAAATTCAAGTCAATATTTCTTCTTGTTTCTTTTCCATTGCAAGAAAGGTTGATCAGCATTTATGCTTATAGTTTTTTAGTTTTTATTTTATGTCTTTAGAGGACCAAGCAGTACTTCCAGTAGGTGATAGCGAGATCGGCTTAAGGAGGAATAGGATTCTATACCTGATGAACTGTTTATTGCCAAGCTTTAGCTGGTCTGCATGATAGCAGATACTCTCTGATAGAGGGTTGAACACAAACTGCTGAAGGGTAGCCAAAAAGGATTAAACTCTGAGATTATAAAGAAACTTTAAAAGAATAAGGACTTATTAAACCACTTTGATTAGGTCCAGCATGTCTTTCAAACCCACTAAATTGCCTGTCTCTTTAAGCTAGCCCTTTCTCTACTTTAACAAAGAAGAAATAAGCCTGGTTGTCTTTATCTTCTTTATTTTATCATCCATTAATGACAGGAATCATAAAATCACTGAGCTGATAGCAGCAGCATAGTAATGCTTGCACATCACTCAAATTTAGTGCACATACCACTTTAAACCAATTAATTAGGTATCATTTTGCTATAGTATTAATTGCAGGTTTTCTATCAAAACATGTCCTACTTGGAAGAAAAGAAAAAAGTGAAGGAAGCTCTTCTGCTTTTCTTTGAAAATAAATTATGTCCTCATGGAGAAGAATAGAAGTGCTGTCATTCTTGTCCATTAGGACTCTGTATGTTTTCAATTTTCATGTGATCTTTTTCAATCCAAAATAAAATGGATATTTGTTGTACATACAGCAGACTTTAGGAATGTGAATTATTAATATTAGTGATGCACAAGAAAAGGCTTGCAAGGTGTGTAAATGAGCTCTACAAAGGAAAGACAAAACTTAAACCAGATAGAAAATTATTTAAAGGCCTTAACTTCTTCTGTTTTAAAAACTGTTAAAAATATCTTTTAATACCTCTTCAGAAGGCTCTTCAGAATAAGAGTTGTTACATATTCCTTTCTCAGTTGAGTTAAAAGGGTTTGTTAGACTAGTTTCATAATTCTAATTTCATCCTCATCAAAAAGCGTCTTGAATATTTCTTGAGTGATGCTGTTTTCTTTCCAGTAGAAAACAGTTGATGAGCTGTCATTCATTAAATTAACTCCAGATATTTTTAGACTTCTCTTAATCTACTAATTAAGAACCTTACATTTAAATCATTGCATACATTTGAAAGATTTTAAAAAGCTGTTAATTTCGAGCTTTAAGGCAATGTAAGACCAGATTCATCTAATGATGGGTCCTTTTCAGGGATAGTTGTAAATTACTTTTCTAGATGCCATTATGTTTAAAGATCTGTATCCTTCTACGCTTCTGTTTTAGTTAGTGGGGGTTTTTTTGTTGCTTTGTTTTTTGTTGTTGTTGTGTTTTTGGTTTTGTTTTGTCCTGTAACTTAATCCCTTCTTTCTTGGCAGATTAAATTTTAGAATCTAAAATATCACTCTGAGATGTATTTGCATATTAATATAAGTTGAGAAACACTAGTCTGTTATCTGTCAATTTTGGTCCATTAGCCATGTTATGCCTCATCTGTTGTAGGTAAATTAATACTTCATGCATTTTTGAAAAGTTAATATTTTATTGTAGGAAAACAAAAATAGAAGTGTTTTTTTTTTCTCCTGACCCAGCATACTTTTTAAATATTTCTTGTTTGCTTGTTTGCTTGGTTTGTTTGGTTTTTTTTTT
>VWZD01007957.1:173631-214372 GCA_013396695.1 Sakesphorus luctuosus | reverse complement strand
ATCAGCAACTTAGCAAGTAAGCTTTGCTCCAGCTCTTCTCTGGAATCAAAATAACATTTTAAAAGAAGCTTAAGTGTTTCAGGAAAATGAGTGTCATGAGAAGTAAATAACTACTACTAAATCTGTGCTTATTCAATGTATTTATTGTAGCAAAGGGAACTCCAAAGTGGCTTTTAATTTGACTTTTAACACTTTTGTTTTATGAATTTTACTTAAAGGTAATCACGGAGAATTTGAATGAACGTTCAAGGAATATTTTTATTACCTTATCTTTACTAGAAATTATTTAAAAAATTATTTTCTCAGATTTTGTACTATTTTCCTCTGTTTCACTTCTTTCGCTCCAGCTCATATGGCTGCATTTCTTGAATCCTCTACAGAAACTGTCAGTTCATATTTTTGACTGCCTGGGAAAGGTAGTGCCTTGAAAAATTTATATTGGTGTTTTATTTCATTATTTTAATTTTAAATGTACACTCTCATTCATGGTCATAGGTTTAGAAGGATTATTATGCAAGTTTTTATTTTTATTACTTGCCAACAAAACTTTTTTAATTTGTTGTGAGGCTAGTGTCCTAGTGAGAATATTTCTAAAGATTGCATTGGTAGTTTTTCAGTCTTAACTACTCTACTTGCAGAGGGCATCTTTGTCTTTAAGTTCCATGTAAATATTTACTTAAAATTTTAATCCATTCACTGCAAATAATTTAAGAATGCTTGTCTCAAACAGCACCTGTTTTGAGATAAGAAAAAAACCCCCTCAAATAAACTGCTGTATCTCTTGTCTATTCCAGGTTTACACACAGTCCTCATTGTAGATACAAGGTTCTGTTTTTCCACAGACTTGTCTTGCTACAGAAACAACACAATTTAATACAATAAACTGTTTCCTTTTTATGATAAGATAAAGAACTTTTCATGAAGGTTTGTTTTGGGGTGAATATATTTTCCAATACTGATAATTCATTGTTAGCCATTTCATTATTTTCCTTGATCTGAACCCATCTGCAGCAATCTATTTAGAGTTACTATAGAACGTAATTAACTCCCAACTTCCTTGAAATAAGAGACTTTTGCTTGCACTTGTATCAGTTTCACCAGCAAAACATAGGAAACTAGGAGTTTTCCTGCTTTTAGCCTATGAACCCCCTTTTTATAAGCCAATTGGCATTTGACAGGGAGAAAGTTAGTAGGATTATTTTCAAACCTGCTAATCCTATGTGTATATTTTGGACTATACTGGTGATGTGCTCAGCACAGAACATCAAGTACACATTGTTAATGTACAATTTCCTTTTGCATAAAATACATTTCTTCTCCTCTAATGTCCATGAAACCTGGATGGTAAAGACCAAACATTTCTCTTTACAGTGGAAATTCTTCCCTGTGTAGGCATGCTTTCTAAACTAATTTGAGCTCTGTTATCAAATACAAATGCAAAAAGTCTGGAAACTCTAACTTTGAGATGGTTGGAAATAATTTCCCTGAAGAAATACTGCTGTGGACACTTAACTTTCAAAACAACAACAACAACAAAACCTCAAAGAAAGTTTTGTGGTTTCTTGAAAACCAAAGAACCTAAGTGTATATGATACACATTTTTATTTTGACATTCAGCTCTAATATGGTATGCACTCAACATGTTTTTGTAGCATGACATATTAGAAAAAAGATTTCTAACTTGTTATTTTCTATGCAGATTGAAATCTGCTCAAACAGGATTTGCACTGATTTCTCTCCAATTAAAATAGAATGCAAATAGCTGAAAGTTCTTAAACAACATAAACAGCAACAGTAAGGGTACTATTAAAAGTATCTCGCTGTAATTTTAGCTTTTAAAACTCTGTTTTTAATTTTTCCTTTCATACCACTGGAAAAAAAAAAGAAAAAAGAAAGTTTCTGTCTCTATAAGGACAAATGAACAACAATGTGAAGGAAATATGAAGAAAAATATTTTGACATATATTTTTACCTGAATTCCCTACTTCAAGATAACTGCTGTCTAATATTTCACCATCTCAGTCCTCCTTTTAGTTATGTCATGTAATTGTTTTCTTACTTTAAAATCCATCATGCAGTGAAGATTTTTGTAAGTGGCATAACAGTGTAAATATCTCTGTGTTGCTGCTCAGATCTCCCTTGGAGAAAGAGGTGAACCCACTGGTCCCCTCCTGATAGCACCAAGGACAGTGAAATCCGTGTCCCACCTGTAGGATACCATTGACACATAATGTAGTCTATTACGATTCTATTATCTCTTCAGTTTCTCCCACCATGCTTTTTGTCTGAAAAGATGAACAAAGTTTTTTCACCTTATAGACCTTTACTTTCTCTACTGGCCCAGGCAAGAAAGAGATTTTGTGAATGGAACAATAGAAGGCTAGCATGCATGTTTGCGCACTGGTTTAATATAAATAAATCTGTTCTTTCCATTCCTAGGTTTATAGAAGGAGTTGTCCTGGTGTTTAGAACTTACTGTAGAGTGGAAAGGTTCTTCCTGAATTTAGAGCTTTCACACTCCTTAATTTTGTAAAAAAAAAAAAAAAAAAAGTAAAAATCCCCTAGCCCTATATGATTGTAATTTTGTCAGAAGTACCACTAACTCTCTGCCTTGAAGCCTGAAAACTGTAAAAATTAAAGCTGTTCAGGTCAGTTTTGAGGAAGAAGGAAAACTGAGATTGCTAGTAGGACAAAACAATCACTTACAAGCAGTTTTACTTTAGTCTTTTATAGAGACCTGTCAAAATGCCACAAATTATGAGCTAGCTATTGATTTTCTTGTTTTGAGAGCTGCGGGTTTCTTTACAGTAATTTCTGTAACTGAAGGAAAATGAGTTTCAAAAATTTTAAAATGTATTTTACAATTAGCAATTTAGACCAGAGACATGCAGAAATGGCACAGTTCGTCTGTTTACCAACAACAACATGGTTATTAAGAAATTTTTACTGTTGCAGAGCTGTTACATGTTTTTCCATCTGGAGTAATAGTGCTAGTGATGACTAAAAATTTGTCCAGCAGGAAAGAATAAACTTCCCTATCACGGCTGAAAATACTGTTTCCAGTGTCAACCTATGTGCCTGAGTTCTTATGAGGAAAAAGATAATATTTGTTTCTGGAGCTCTTTGTTAAATACAATGGGCAAAAATTTTCTGTTTACGCATGTGGAGATCTGATTGGTACCAGATAGACCCCATTTTAGCAAAAGAGGGAATTCAGTTCTTAACTGCTAAATATTTCATGTCTGTCTCTTTTCAGTCACCTGCTGTGTACAGACATGGCAAAATGAGAGACAAAACTGGAAAAAGTTTTCCAATAATTTTATATTATGTTTAAATTATCTATTGTGTACCATGTAGGAAATCTTCAGAATTCAAATATATATGAATATTGTTGATACTATTTTTCATTTATAGTTTTTAAAATGTTGCTCTAGTTACTGACATTATGAACAATAAAATACATAAGAACGCAATGACAGTGAAGAAATTTTCAAGTTCAGTAAGATCAGAGGAATAAAAGTTAAAAAATACAGTGGAATTTCTGATATTTTGTACTCTCCTTTTTGGATGTACATAGGTATAGTTGAAAATTTCACTATTACGCTGACAATGTTCAAAGAAAATGTAGATGTTTTTTCTGCAGCTAAGGATTTTTATGCACTGTTTGAATATGCCAACAGTATAGGAAACAGGTTTTCAGAAACTATCAGAGTTAGTCTCACATCATCTACACTGATGAGCTCATCTGTCAGCCCAGTAATGCATGCCACTTATGCGGCACATGATTGACAATAAAACTATTCAATGTTTGAAGAGATTTTAACTGGTGATAGGTAAGGTTAAAACCAAGGGTTTCTTTTAATAGTCATTCCACTTTGTGATCCCTGCTTTTTACTGACTTTCAGGTTATCCAATCTTGACAGTAAGTTCCTTGCAGCAGAGATGCAAATTTTATATTGTGCTCGACAAAACACTTAGGTTGTGGGTCAAGTAACTACTAATGCCATGTTACATTCTTCCTCCCATGTTCTGGACTGTAATCCCAGTCATCGTCCATGTGCACCAATTTTTAAAATTCTGTATTATACTTACATCCCAGTGAGATTACTCAAGTTATTCAAACATAAATCTTTCTAAGATTGGGGCCTAAGGCTATGTAGTCCCAGGGCAGGAAAAGTTTTTAGCTTTTCTTCTAAAAGGCAAAGCTCACTGTCAGACACAAAAAATAAATAATGCAGTGGAAATATCACAATCTGAATCACAAGCCTATTTTTACAAAAGTATCATGTTCCCTAGCGGTTGAAACATTATTCCAGCCCAGATTAATCTTGAGTTCATATTTCAACATCATGTATCATAGCATAGCCAAATACTATGTAATTCATCCAGGACGTAGGAATTCATGGATTCCTATTTACCATTAAAAACCACATAGGCTTCTTTCAAGAAAAGAATTAAGATTTTACCATTTTTTTTCCCATGAACACAGTGAAATTAGCATTACAACAGAAAAGATCTACTTAATGTCAAATATTGCCTTTCATTTTTATAAGGGCTATGATACGCTTTGACCTTCTAATTTTATATTGATGATACTGACTCCACTGTATTCAGTTTGTACATAGTATCTGTAGTTAATTACTATGCATATTCTTGCTTCATGTTTACATGCACAGGTTATCTCTACAGTAACATTTGAGTCCAGGCTGTCAGTGACACCCTTTCCAGATAAATGAGAACTGCAAACCCCTGTAGATTTCAGTCTTTTTAAAATGTTTCTCTCCTGACTATAAGAAATTCTGTCTGGGTGTTGAAATAGTATCATGCACTGTTGAAGAAGACTATTCCTCTCCTGCCAGGTAGGATGTACTAAAACACTGTCATCAATAGTTTTTTGTCAAACTTATTCTGAGACACTGATGACTAGTGGGGTTCCCCAGGGCTCTACCTTGGGCCCTGTGCTCTTCAACATCTTCATAAATGACTTGGATGCAGGAATGGAAGGGATACTAAACAAATTTGCAAATAATACAAAACTGGGAAAAGCTGTTGACTCCCTTGAAGGCAGGGAGACCCTGCAGAGAGACCTTGACACATTAGAGGACTGGGCAATCATCAACCATATCAAGTTCAACAAAGGAAAGTGCTGGATTCTGCACTTGGGATGGGGCAACCCTGGATGTTCATGAGACTGAAGAATGAGATCCTGGAAAGCAGTACCATGGAAAGGGACCTGGGGGTCCTGGTCGATGACAAGCTGAATCTGAGTCAAACTGCCCTGCCAGACAGGAGGACCAACCATGTCCTGCAGGGCATCAGGCAAAGCATCACCAGCCAGTCAAGGGAAGGGATTGTCCCACTCTGCTCTGCATTGGGACGGCCTCACCTGGAATATTGTGTGCAGTTTTGGGCACCACAATATGAGAAAAGTATTAAGCTATTGGAGAGTGTCCAAAGGAGGACAATGAAGATGGTGAAGGGCCTTGAGGGGAAGCCATATGAGGAGCGGCTGAGGTCACTTGGTCTGTTCAGTCTGGAGAAGACTGAGGCAAGACCTCATTGCAGTCTACAACTTTCCTCAAGAGGGGAAGCAGACTGGGAGGCACTGATCTCTTCTTTGTGATGACCAGTGAGAGGACCCTAGGGAATGGTCTGAAGTTCTGTCAGGGAAGGTTGGATATTAGAAAAAGCTTCTTCACTCAGAGTCTCTGGAACAGGCTCCCGTTGTTGCAATACCAAGACTGACAGAGTTCAAGAAGTGTTTGGATGATACTCTCAGGCATGTGGTGTGACTCTTGGTCCTGTGCAGGGCCGGGAGTTGGATCAGTTTATCCTTGTGGAACCATTACAACTCAGCATATCCTGTGATTCTGTCATTCTGTGAAAACTCAAGAGGTGGAGACTCTGCTTCACCTCCATGGAATATGCTTCACAGTCTTCACCATTATTTTCTTTGTATTAAATGGTTGGAAGTATATTCTGCTTTCACACTCTGTTTTGTTCCCTTTTCTAGTCATGCAAAACCTTTGAAATTTTTTACTGAGAACAAGGCTTCAGCAGCAACAAATAAGGTAGTTAACTCTTCGTCATTCCACCCTCTGGAGTCTTAAAATTGCATATAAAAATGTTTAATCTCTCATCCTCTGATGTAGTTCATAGGACAACACTGAAAATATGGGTATGAGGGTTCAACCTGACTGATTACCTCATCATAATAACCACTGATTGTCCTTGTTTGTACTGAATTTCTAAACACCTAATTTTGTAATCACAATATTACCTCAAATTATTCTTATAGAAAATTATTTTGAATTACATTAATGTTTTCATCTTACTCTGGCTACAGGTACCATCTGGACATTCTTCTTAAGGATCCAGTTCGTTGGTGTGCCTGCTCCCCTGTCACCTGAAAATTAACCCCTTGTTACCAGTCAATTAGTCAAGAAGAAAAGGAACAACGTAGAGGAAATGTTTTTTTTGCTGTGACTCTGGAACCACAAAACTATGTCTTCAGTAGTGTGATGTGAAAACTAAAACAAAAAGCTGCAGCACAAGAATAATTGTAATTTTGCCAACCTATTCCTCTTCCTGGGAACTGTTACCCAGAGGGGCCCCATGTACTGTTTCTTTTCCTGTCCTGGAGCACGTCTCCATAGATCACCTGTCTTTGCTCTCCATCACCTAAACTGAGACCTGGCAGCCCAGCATCTCTGTCTCACACGTCATCCAATTTTTCAGCTGTCACCATCCAGGGATGCCCAGCTGGTGTGGACACCTGGGTATTCATGAAAGAAAAAGGTCGGTGCAACATTTGGATATTGTTCAGGTACATATTGTGAACCACTTTCATGACTGGTCTACTCCTGGTTATATTTCTGATGCATGTATCCCTGTAAGTCCTTATCCACATCTATCATTTCCCCCTCTTCACTTTTCATCAGCCAGAGACTACTGTTTAGTTGCTACTCCTGGGATTCATTTGCTGTTTATTTTCACCTTCTTTCCTCATGGTACAACCAATGAAACTAGTCAACAGACCTAGACAGTAGCACAGAACATGCTGTATATACCATTGGGATGGAAAGGACTGCTTAGTGAACAGAATGTGAGTGAACTGAGTCCACCAGCCCTTTCTGCTTTCAGGTATGTCCTACTTCCTTCTTGTAGAAGTCTTCTCCCATTCCTTGTGAACTGGTGAATTTTGTGGATTCTGTTTTTAAAGATATTTGTTAATGGAATCATGACTATTGTCAAAACAGTAAAACAAAATACAAAATACAGCTCTATGAAACACGCAATGGAAAAAAAAAAAGATGGATAATACTAAGCATACTGGAGAATCCAGAAGAGTGACGTGTTTAGCGAATAGGACTGTGCAGCATTAACTAAGACAGCTATTAGCAGTCTGAAAGTTTCCGCATCTTTTGAACCAGTTTGGAGGTGAAAATTGTGTCAACTCTCATTTCATAAGAGTGTTTTGATGTGCATACGCAATCAACAACAAAATATAGTTTAAGAATCTAGTGAGACTTAGAAAGCAGAAGGTCTCTTAGCAACAAAACCCCAGAACTAATGTGAAGCAGCTGTGATTGTTCTAGAAAATGGCTCAAACTGTTGAAAAGCCATTAGGAAGCTGATATATAGAGAATAAAAGGAACCACTCAGCTTTAAAAAGTTTTCCCAATATGGAGTGTTATGTTATTTTATAACCAAATCTTAGTCATCCAAAGTTTACGCGCCAGAAAATGCTATTTATGACCATGTGGCTGGACTTTTAACAAGTAGCTGGAATTCCATCACATACCTGAAATTTCCCCTTAAAAACAAAATTGCCAATGGCTAAGTACATATTCTTCTGTGGTAAAGGTGCGATTGCTATATTTTAGTGAGGCCGATGCCACTTATGGTTTGATTTATTATATGCACTTGGGGTGGGATCCTAAATAATTGGAATAAATTTCTTTAATCCTGTAACTTTCAATCTCTACTGGAAATAACGAAAGCCACTTGCTTTTGGTAGGTTTTGTGTATGGCTGATCATCAGACATTAGTTAAAAAGCTCTTTAGCTTATTTGACTGCTTCTTTAATTGGAAATATCCAGTAGCTTGATGAATGACATATTTTAAAAAAAGTAACTGGAGCATAAAATTAGAGGTGTCAGGAACAACTGACTTTATTGGTTTACTCTTCAAGCTGGTACTGGTACTCTTCAGGCAGGCAAAAATTAGTATCAGTAAATATGTCAGCTGGCTTCTACTGGCTTAATGTAGGCTTAAACTCTATTTTGAATAAAGGTGAAAGACTGGAAAGATAAAGAATATTTATCAGACAATCTTCATCAGATAGAAACAGGTCTACAAGCTGAGTTGGATGAGCTTCCAGATACTCAACAGTCCTATATAAATGTGGAGCGAGCTACCTAATTCATCTGTGTATGCTGTGTGAAAAACTCCTTTGTGCAACCTGGGCATATCAGGGTTACAGCTTTTGAGTTAACCCTTGCCATCATGTCTGACTGCACAAGAGGAGACCAGTATTCAGTCCCATTACCTGTGTTGGACAGTTAAGCTTCCGTTTGCTTGCATTAAAAATAATTGTACTTGGAGATTTGACCACTGCAAAACCTGCTCAAACGATTGTTGGCAACCTTAATTTGTCAAATCTTATCTGCTTCCTAGCAAAGACAGCTAAAGGGATGTTTTTTGGACAAACTCCCTTAATGGGCACAAGAGGTAAGATATATGCTATGGTATTAAAACATAGCTATTGAGAAATCGCATATCTAATCAGCTATATAAAAATTAAGTTTTGAGAGAAATAATTGAAGAAACAGTAACAAAATTTAGGATGATCAGATGATAAAAAGTGCATAAACAGAGCTTCCAGCTCTGATATCCATTAAGTAAGGAGCCAGAAGATTAACATTACTGATATAAAAATGCAAAAGTAAACAAGTTTTCACAAATACATGAATTCCTGAAAATTCAGTGAATTGTTTTTAGTATTCCTCAATAAACAACAGGGAAAGCTCCACTTTTTCAGTATCTCATTCGTGTCTGCCTTTTTAGATTCTTTGTTTTATATCCACTGACATTAAACTGAGGATGAACTGTTGCAAAACAAGTAATGAAACATAGGAAAGGCCATGTAAAGAGTTCAAAATCTGGTGTTTTAGACTGCTTCTAATTTTGAGGGGCGGTCCCGTGGTGTAGTAGAGAGCACTCCGGTCTCCATCTCCCAAGGTCACGAGTTCGAGTCTCAGTGGGACCGTCCCCGGCAGTTTAATGCCTCCCTGCCATCTGATCCCATCAGATCTCGGATGCCAAGCAGGGTCAGCCCTGGTTAGTACCAGGTGCTGTGACAGTCCCGAGGACTTCACTGTCCCTGTCCAAGCTTGCTCGGCCCTGGCAAATGAACCTTAGGACTTAAATGGTGGGGCCAGTTCTGTGCACACTGAGCCTCACCTAAAAAATCCACTGCGCAGGCTGGAAGGGCACACCCACGGGGGGGGAGCCCTTCCCAAATCTTCGTTCGCGAAGATTGGCAATATTATTATTATTATATTAATTGGATTGACTCATACAGTCTCTTTCATCTGTTACATGAGATAATAAGTTTGGTAGTGTTAAAAAAATAGTCAAGATTACCAGACAAATAAACTAAATCTAGTAAAAGTTATGGGATTATACAGAAATTATGCATTTAGTGGCCTTGGCTTAAAGTAGGAAGGAAATTGACAACACTGACAAAGATTCAGTTTTGGCTCCAAGTCAGCTTGGAAATCAAAAGATGTCAAGTAATGTCCATAAAACTTGATTCACATAAAAATGCAATTTTTTTTGTTTACATTTTTGACAAAGTAGCTAAACAGCTATTGTTCAGTAACAAATGACAGCGCAGTCATCTTTTCAACAAAGCTGATTAGACAAAAGCAATCTGTACTACTATTTGGAAGTTTCCTGAAGTATGTACTTTTTCTTATCACTATCTTTTCTAGGCAGTATTTCTTGTCACTCAATTTCCATTTCTCTCATACAGCTACTACTGTCCTTAAAACAATTTAACCTATTTTTTTCTGTATGTTTCCTCAAAATCTTCTTTCATTCTACCATCCTTTGCTCTTTCTCCTTCAATACCACATGCACAGAATATCCAGCCGAAAAAGCAGACTACCTTGGATTTTGCTCGTGACTTGTGTTTGTGTCAGGTTTTATGTCATACTGAGACTAGTTATCTGTCTTTTCTCTTACCAATATAAATAATCATCATGAAGGTACAAAAACTGCTTCATGTGTTAAAGCCAAGTCAGTATCCATCTTTTTTTTGAAAAGTCAGGCTCTTTGGAACATATTCAGCAAAACACTTAGAGTTTGCAAGAAGACAATCTGCAAGTGCCTTGAAGCACACTTCTGATACACAACACTAAATCTTAGCAAGCAGTACTTAAAATGATATCCTTTCACAGACAGGAAACCATCACAGGATGGAACTGTCATAGTTGGCTGCTAATTAGCCAACTTTTGGAGTAGTGTAATTTGAGAGTAATAATAGAATAAGAGGTCTCTTTCAGTACTCCTGAGTGATGTATTGACTTGAAATTGTGCCACTGCCCTCACCACATGCTTCGGAAATGTATTCAGAACAGTCTTGTTGAGAACCAATGCTGTGTTTACAACATACTAATGAATTATTTATTAATAGTAAGTGTACAAGATGCTCAACCCAAAAAGCAGAGACCACATTTGTTCATGAATTTAAACATTACAGAATTTTAAATGATAATATCCTTACCATTTATCAGTGAACTTATTGTCTATGATACGATCCTTCTGTATCTCATATTTCACATAATAGGGATATTCTGTCTTTAGGTGTCTATTTTAAGAGGCCAACCTCCCTTACACTTAGTGGAAAGTGTTAGGGTCTTTCCAAATTTAACTGTGGGACAATAAATTAGGCTCCCCCTTGGAAGGATTATCTGAAAAAAAAAGATGCCCATCTGCAAATAAAAAGGAAGTCATTAGCCATTGCTAGTTACTGGTATAAATCTCAACCTTAATCTTTACTCTGGTCTTGTAACTATATGTTATGTAAAATATTCAGAAGATTAAAATGGCATTTCTTTTCCATTAATGTGCCTGTGAGACCATATTATAAACCTGCCTTGCCTCAAGGGACAGGGTGTCTGGGTCTTTGTTCCTAACAGCAGCAAGGCAATACCTGGGTGAGGGATGAATTGAGACTCCTTAATATCATTTTAATGTTTAAACTGATTTCTCAAGTTTTGGATCACTGAGAGTGAGACTTTCAAGATGGCTTTTCTTTAACTAAAACTACAAAATACATCATGACAAAGAGTACTTTAAAGAATTTATCCAGTTGACTTTTAGCTCTGTTTTAATATGCTACTGATATGTCTTAATTTGTGAATTGAGAAAATTATGAGACCTATAAATCAAATGGGAGAGAGGATAAGCAATCCAAACTGACAATTTGATTAATATGAATTAGTACAAGTCTATTTTAGTACTTCATTAGTTCATGTCAGCAATGATAAAAACCCAACATTAATGATGATACTGGAATGCTGAACTTTTAAAATTCTAACTCAAGTATTGTGCATGCCGCAAAACAGCCTTGTTGACCCTCATGCTCTAGCTGTAGTGGTGTTTAGTTGAGATTGAGATCTCTAAGTTGAGTAATGTTTTCAGAAATCGTCATTATATAATTCTTAGTTTTTAATGAAAAAACCCAGTCAGTTTTGGTAAGTTGATATCAGGTATTTGTGTTATATTTCTAGGTCTTTGAAACAGCATAAACTGCCTCAGTGACTGCTGTGGGAATTATTCAAAGGACTGACAGAAAAAGTTCAGCTTTTGGTCCAAAGATCACAGTTTTTGTGCAGAGAAAATTCTTATCACCAGATCCTGATAGAGAGAAACACAAGGAGCAATCAAATAATTGCAGCCTGGATTATGAAGTGGTCTATGCAACAAGACTAATACTCTAAAATGGATCAGTCGGTTCAGGGACAACAATTACAGAGTAGCATGTAGGAGGTAAGAAACCTCTTTATTGCTTTCATATACTAGGATACATAGGGTCACAGTTTGAGAATCCAAGATGATTTGAAGGGAAATTCTACTCTATACTAATAGTCCAGAAGGATGATAAGAGTGTGGAAGACAATGACAAGTTTTGTACATGATAAGTACATGTGAGGTTACTATGGCAGGAGTTGGATTTCCATGTTTACAGTGTCAGCATCTTTTCACCACGACTCTGCTGGGTCTGAATTTTGGAGAGTCATTCAAATGTAGTCATCAGTCAAAGAGACAGCTCACAAAGATTAAATGAGATGAAAAAGAAATGTATTCCATAAAAAATGCACCTGAAAGAATCTAAGTCTGCCACATTCTTTGGGGGAAGAGAGATCCCCACACCACAGATATGTTTTAATTTCTTGATTTCCATCTTCTAGAACCCTTTTGAGGACACCTTGTCAATCTACACAGTTTCACCACTGACACTGATGGTCACTGATAAGAATAACCAAATGTGAGACTTCACTTCTGAAGGAGATGTAATAATGATTATTTGTCCCTTTTTCCCAGGACCCCATTCCTGCAATTGGCACTACAGGGAGTGGCTGCTTACATCTTTCCAGGGTTCTACTCAAGCCATAAGTCCTCTGCAGCATCACGGAGATGTCACCTGTACGTCTGTCCTGGTAAGGGTTGATGCAACACTGTACAAAATATGTGAGTGTGTACACATATGCTTGTATCTTTGAATTTGTCCAATATAGAAGCTGAAAGCAACACATTTGCAGGTTTATCTCCAAGTTCTTGTGTCATTGTTTTTCAGCAAATGTTAAAATGCTTTGAACAAAGTGAATGTGAACAGCAGAATAAATAATGTATAAAAAAATCTGATCCTACTGGCATCAAAGATATAACCCACTGATTTCAGTGGTCTGATCCTTAATTCTGATCTGATTATAAGGTAATGATCCTATGTTCATGGAGAGGATTTTAGCTCCGAATATGAAGAGCTAAATTTCCGAGTTTGTTGCTTACTATTCTACTTGAAAGTTTATTTTGTGAGGGAAATATATCCATTGTTTTGCAAAATATTTTTTCTTATGTGCTACTGTGCTAACTGTTTAAAGTAAATTCACCTTATACATGGAGTTATTTCAGTGTTTTTTGTTGTTGTTGTGGTTTTTTACTATTACATTTCTTGATATAAGAAAAACAAATTAAGAGTTTTTCTTACAGGAACTAAATTCACTATATTTTGAGATATATAAAGGGTTACCCTTAGGCTTTTATGATGTTGAAATAAAAATTAATAGATAAGCGATATGTTGTACTTTGTCTAAAAAAGCTCATTTGATTTTATGGCATGGGGTTTGCATCTGTTTTCTTTTTTTTCCAATGAAATTTTACAAAATTTTGCTCCACATCTTTCAAAGTCTCTTATATAACACAAAAAAGACTTTAAAAACTCATTAAAAGCTATTGTGGCAAGATAATAATGAATTTCCTCATGTTCTCCAGTAAGTATCCTGTTGAGTATCCTGTATGTTATTGTGAGTTCCTTCATCATAGAGGGTGGTCCACTGGTAATGTAAAAAAAAAGGATGGCATACAAAAATTAAATTATTATTTGACCCCAAATCATTATATGCCACATAAGTAATTAAAGAGCACTTTAACAATGTACTCTTAATGTGCTGTCTGTTACTTGCATGACTCACTCATCTTTCACAAAGAATAAGTGATTTGTACTAGATGAGAGTTGCTAAGGATGTTTTTGGGGCTAGCAATTGCTGTCACTGCTATGTTAAATCACAGGCCCAAGCCTGGGATAGAAAGAGACAGGCTTATCTTGAGCCAGGAAAACAGCACCACAGAACTGATAGCTCTGACTTAGGGCCTTGTTTAAAAAGTTATGACTCAATGCAAGCAGCCAAGGATCCTTAGCCTTCCTCAGTTCACTGCAAAGCACCCATTAAGAGCCCTAATGTTCAGGTTGCGTGCCTCACTCTGATTATTTTTGGGAAGTTGATCACAGCAAGCCCTTTTTTTCCTAATAAGCATTCATCTTCATTTACTGGATGAAGGGAGCTCTCAGTGAAAGCTTTATACATGGTGCAGAACTTTCTGCCAAGCTCTGTAACTGTATGTGCACATAGACTGTGAGCTTCTCTTTTCCTTCTTTGATTGTAAAGTAACAAGCACGTATAATAGCTCTCCCAGATACAAGTGCAAGCAAATTATAAATACGGATAACAATTTGTGAGGGGATGGAGCTCTTTGGGCTAAATCGACAATGAATGATGCTATAAATCTATCGTACAAGTGCATAGAATATATGAGAGTCTTACGCAACAGTGCCGAAGTTTTTAAAAACTGCAGAGGATTAATTTCTCTTTTCTAAAGACATTCTTTTTCATGCTGCCTCATTCTTACAGACAGACTTGTTCAGCAACATGCATTTAGTTTGACAATAATCCATGGAGAACTTTTAAAACACTGCAAAAGTGACTTTAGATAACTTGTTTATGCTTAAGAACACAATTATTTAAAACACTATTAAACTTGGAAATTGCTTATCAGGATGATTACAGTGTTAAACACATAGAAGTGGGTGAATCAAACAGTAAAACTGTGTTTTGATAACTCTGTCCCTTGAAAGTATGGGTCACCAAATGGTTCATACTTTTTAAATAATAGAATATGATATTCCAGAGAAGATGGTACCGTTTGAAGGGTAAAAATCTGAGGCAGTAGGCACAGTGATATATGCCAGCCTGATTGTGAAAATATTAATAAAAATATTTGTATAAATAAATGAAAATACCCAATTCCTACAGAGTTACTGCTGAAGCTACAATTGAAGTTAATCCAGGTTTTCAGTATGTCATTTACTAACAAAAGTGTTTTCTGTTCAATAGGAAGCAGGCTCTAGTAGGGCATTAAGAATATATTAATATGCAAAGGAATGTCAATAAAATGTAATCTCCCCCTCTCTCACACACCTGCAAACAAACAATGGTAAAAACAAACTGGTAAAAATATGAAAATAGTTGTTTAAACATAGTCACAGGATCTATCATTTTTAAAGGGATAACCTTTGTTTCATTCTTCAGAAATTTGTTCTGCTTACATTTTCCCCCACCCCAAAATAAATTTGTGTTTTTATTTTTCTGCCTTATTTTCTTCTCCCTGCTTCCATTTTTTCTCAAAAATAACAGGCTCAGGGGAGGAAATATAGAAAAGTTCTAATGAAAGGGAAAATTATCACTCCTAAAAATGATTTTTCATTTCCAGGTCTGTTGCAGTTCATGTATCCTCTTACAAAAATATGAGGAGACAAGAAACTTTCACAAGACATCTCATTATTTGAAGGACATAACTTTCTCTAAAAAAACAACCAATCAACCAAAAACCCTTGTGAATTTTGAGCAGTTGAAATACTCAGAATCCTAGCAACCATGGTCAGCCTAGTTTGTCTTTTATCCATGTTCAAAGTATTTACGTTGTGTCCTATTCTATTCTATTCTATTCTATTCCAATTTTATAGCATGGGTTTTTACTTTTATCTCAAGATCTCCATGCTGATGTAATAAACTGGATTAAAGGGACGTTTCAGCATATCTTTCCAGAACCTCCTCTCACACTGGTCTCCCAGCTGGCTGTGCAAGGTGACCTCAGACCAGCATGAGATAGGCTCCTTTCAGGTAAAACGAATTCTGGAAGATGCACTAGCTTCAAATGGGTAGATGGAGAAAGAGACTCATAAAGTAGTAGAAAATCCTGAAACAAATGTATTGTTTGCATTAAACCCTCAGCAGCAACTCTTGTACTCTACATATCTGCTCCAGTACCACTGTGTTACTTGCCATGTTACCTAAATGCAATCTCTGAAAAGAGGATGATAAGTACTATCTAGGTAGTGTCTCCTTAATCCAACTCTGCTTTCTCTCTCTGCTCAGCACTAGAATCTAAAGTTGTCAAATGAGGCAAAGAACAGGACTGGTATTTAATGCAGTCTTGTACTTGTCACTGACTTCTCTCCCAGCAACATCTTTTCCCTGACATAAAAAATCATGGGATACTCAGCAGGTGGTAATTTGAAGACACTGCATGTTTCTTGCTATGTGATGACTTTCCTGGCATCTTTTATTGGCTATCATATAAGTCCACAATGCAAAACCAGAGAGAAAAAACCTCAGCTCAAGTCATAGTGCTAAAAGAAATGTGGGCCTGTTCCTCTTGCTGTGGTATACCCAACTCTGTTGGTGTTTTTTACTTTAGCCAGATAGACAGATTCTGCTCTACTGTACTTCCATTTATGTAAGTGCAGGTGATGGCAGAGGTTATGTTAATAGGAAATAACCATAAGCAGGCAATTACAAAATAAAATTGTAGCTTTTTTCTTGCAGATCTCTGCATGTGTTTTGTCTCATTCACTGTTTTCTGCCTACATCTTCAAGAAAACTACAAGATAAAAGACCAAACTGATATGAACTTGATGGAAAAATATATATAATTTCTGGCCACAAACCACAATGCCAACTTCAGTAAAAACTGAGGAGTGGAGAAGAGAGAGAAGAAAGAAGATCGAACTAGATAATGTTTTCATTAATTTGAAAAAGACTCTTTTTAGAAGTACCCTATGATGAATAATAGGACAAAACCGTACAGCAATAACATTCTGGGAACAACAACATTTATAGAAGGTATGTGTACTGTAGTGCAAATAGTGACAGAAATGAAACAAAAGCTTCAGGTCAGTGTTAGAATGAAACAAGAAGTCAATCATGGTCACTTCTCAACACATTCTTAAACTGAATACTAAGTAGATGAATTGGAACATATGACTTTGGATGATCTAAACTCCTTAGACCACTGATAAGCAAGTGTCAGACATGCTTGACCCATGCTTGTTACTCTATTATACTGGACATCAGTCAATTCAGACTCACAAATGCCAAGATGACAAAGCAGATATAATTCAGTAAAGTAATAAATAGTTAGAGTGTTGAAATGCAGCCATGGTGAGGTTTTAAGCATATTCTTACCAACATTTAGCAGCATTAAGAGCCAACAACTCCTCATGAACTGTTAACACTGAATTGGAGAAGGTTAAAGGAAGAAGCAAGGCAGTTTTCTGAAAAGTAAAAGATATAAAATGGAATGATTTTGGATGGGACAATGGAAACAGGATTTAAAATTCAACATACCGTACTGGTTGCACCTGAAAAGAGAGTGACAGTAAGATATTTCTGAAAACAGAGAGGCTATAATGCAAAACAAAAGCATATGTAAGTGCAGTCAAGGTCAGTTTGAAGCAAGAATCAACCGCTAGTTAGTTTGGAGCTTATTATAAAGTGTCCAAGTTGGTCTTAGTGGAAGAAATGGTCCTCAAGGAGAATGACTAGCAAAACTGCATGCCAAAGATCTGTCAGAATGCTCTAAGATTAAAAGACATAACCAATTAAGAGGATAAGTTGATATTTATTTGAAACTCCATAAGAAGAAAACCTTGATTCTTTTTTGATTTTATAATTTTGGGGAAGGAACAGGTACAGAGCACTACAAATAATCAGATTATAGTGTGTGCCAGCTGTAAGCAGCTGTTAGACTACACAGATACTTATTTTTTGCAACATTATTCAGTAAGACACTGATCAGCAGGTTCTTCCAGGCCCTTTTGTTCTCAGGCATTACGGAAACCATTCTAATATGGGTGTTTGAGACTTCAGGTTGCTACCCTTACCTCTTCTTTTCCTGAATTTTCTTCATGCCTGGTTTCTTACCCTGCTTTCTTGATGAAGTGTCATTATTCACATCAATCACATTATGGACTGCTTGAACAATCTTCAAAATGTGGCAGAAATGGTGGCTCCTAGAGCACAGATCATAGAATATCTAAGCAGGTTCTGGCATCAGATGTTGAAAGATGTTAGTGCTGAAGTTCACAGGTACAAGTTTTAGTGAAATGAGTTTGTCTTTCACCCCAACAAAAGAGACATGGGTGGATATATGCAAGTTTTAGGGAAATCCCTCGAGAGTTGTTGTTTTAACTTATTCTGATAGTGATGCTGGGAAGAAACGAGCTACATAGTGTATATAACAGATGTTTAATTGCATCTGGGGAAATATTCATTATGGGTATCATTCACACCATACTTTACCTGCTCCTCTGGTGAACACCTGTGTGTTAGTAGTGCATGTGGTGGTAATGTGAGAAACTCTCACTACCAGCCTTTTAAATTTTACTATTCCCTCTTTTTAAAAATGTGCTAAATTAGATACAGAAACAAAGAAACACACCTAAATAAACAAAGCAACTTAAGGAACATGAGCAATACCACACTGCCAGAAAGAGCAGGTGGAAATGTAAGTTTAAGGGCCATTAAAGCACTGTGAAATTTTTCAGTGTGTCACAATTACAGGAACACCTGGGTCAAATAAATTAGGACTAATCCATTGGGGGTGTTCTTTACAGTCTACACTGGCCTCGGAATGGCTTGACCCTAGCGTGTAATTCCAAACCAAAAAAGAATAAATTACAAGGAAAAGCTTACCAGTTCAGGTGGCTATTGGTAATCCATTGGTTTCTAGTAGACTACAAAGAAGACAGAGAAAGAGTATAGGTAAGGAAATTTCTCCATGGGCCTTAAAGAGGAAATTCAATATGTATATATGTTTGGCTAGTGTGTGAATATTGATAAAGGCCTTCTCTCTCTTTGCTATATAATTTCAACTATAATGAAGGCAGCACTGAAGTAAAAACTAAAGGAAAGTTTGGGTATGAGAGCTACTTTATGAAAATTGTTCAAAAACTAGATCAAACTTCTTGATTTCCAAAAGCTGAGAAAACATTCTGTTCAAAGAATATGTTTGTAGCTTTAAGGTAAGTTCCATAGGAACATTTATTTGTGTTTTCTCCTTGGAAAGGAAAAGAAATCAGTAGATATAACCTATCCCAGAAGACTGGAAAAATTGAGGAATTTTTATAAATGAGCCTCATACATTAGTCTGATTAGCAGGACCATTGCCCCTAATTTTCTTGTCAAGAACTACCTGACACTTCTATTTTAGGTTCCTTTACCTTAATTTTATCTACCATGGCAGTGGAGCAGACTTCCCTTAAACCTAAAAGAAAGTCAGAGAAAGGTCACAAACTGTTTTCCACTCCTCACAATTCTGCTAATGACTCTGTATTTTCCTCTTTAGAAAAGCAATGATTAGTTAAGAGAACAGACAATCACCTTTGTGCATTTTTTCCATGGCAAGGATTTTGGCCAAGAAATCTGTTGCAGGGATAATTTTTCAAGGGTACAAAGCCTGATTTAATTAAAATTTAACAGTTAAAAAGCAAAAATAAATCTCAGTGGTAATATGTGTATCAACTGTAATATCTTGCTGTATTAGGTAATAACAGATTTAACAACTATAGAATTAATACAACAACTATCATCCTAGCACACACACAACCATTAATCTTAACTAAAATAATAAAAAAGGAAAACCAAACCACTTTAAAATCTGTGAATTCCAAAAGCAGAAGCATATTGACAGCTAAGCAAGAAATGGTGCTTTCTTTACTGAATGTTATACAATAGTCTCAACAAACAAATAGATGTATGCCTGGAAACCTGTTAAACTTAATTTATAAAGTTCTAACATATCTAAGGAAATTCAAAGAACATAAATTTAACCTTTTTAATAACTATGTCAGCACTTAAAACAAAGGACCTTTTAAAACAAGAGTTTCTCCTTTTTTACAAGGGTTCTCCTCTCTGTTAGATTTAGGCAGAAATATCTCTGCTTTTGAAAACAGATCATCTAAAATTTATTATCCTAATCTACATGGAAGGAGTCCTAATAACACAAATAAACTGAATTACAGTACTTTGAGGACACTGATGAATGACAGTTCAAATGAAAGAAAAGGAAGACTGTACCAAGTGAAACATTGTTATCATGTTCTTCAAGCTTAAAAATTGAGCTGTGCTTAGCAGGATGTGATTATTATCTCTTTAGAAAGACCAGAATATTAGTTTTGCTAAAATGTNAAAGCTACCCATGTCAGATCTCCAGTACATAAACTAAATGTGGTGGGGGGTTTTTTGGTTTGTTTTGTTTTTTTTTTCCTTGTCAGTAGAAGACAAATTTATTCTGATTTCTCAAGGATATTTGCCTAGTTCGTAATTGACATGGTTTGGCATCAGTTTAAATTTTTGTGCCATTTTATAATTACCAAAATTTGGACAAATAATAGTTTACATATGTTCAGCACCTAAAACAAATCAATCCAAACTAGAATACAAACACTTGTAGAATGCACAAGACCATACATTAAAATGTAAAGGTTAAAATAAAATATTTTCAAGGCACAAATTTTCCATGTGACCTATATGTAGAGAGACTTGCAACATTAGAAATTGAAATAATGTTAGAATAAGGAACTACATGTAAAAGGACAGGTTTACATAAAATGAGATTGTAACGCCATTGAATCTGCTATAATTTTGGAATTGCATAGAAATATTCTATTTCCAGGAAAGTGGTTACAGTACCAGTCTTGTCAAGAAGCATTTGAACATTGCTTTTAGGCACAAGCTGTGATTCTTGGGGTGTCCTGTGCAGAACCAGGAGCTAGACTTTCATGATCCTAATGGATCCCTTCTAACTCAGGATGTTCTATGATTCTATGATTGTCAATTAGACAGAATTTCCATTTTACCTTTGATGCAGGAATAAATTCATGGGTGTTTTTACATATCCCTAAGAAAATAATTAGGTTTTGTTAGATAAAACTCAACATGAAGTCAGCTGAGAATACTTATTAAGTGGGTCCATTTAATCTGAGGGAACTTCCTAGTAAAAACTTGATTAGAAATATTTGGCATAGCATTCCAGGAATAAACTCACAAAGATAAATGAATTTGCATAAGATTTAATACCAATAACAGATATATGCATCTTTTGCAGTTTCCCTGTTACTGTTTTCTGGTAGCTTTCCTAGAGAAATCTAGAATATAGAAAGAAAAGCAAATTCTGACTAACCTTACTCAGCAACAAGGACGTTTTCTTCAAGTCCCAGTGTTACAAAACAGCAATCAAAGCCCTCTTGTTAAAAACCTGTCTTGTATTTTAACTATGAATAGAGACATTAGGCTACCTGTGAGAGCTCAGACACATGTCAGTTATTTCCATTAATTTAAATAGAAACTTAGACTTCTTGGAAGGCCTTAAAAGCTTCAGCTACCTAGACCTGGAATTGTAGAACAAAGCATCCTAATGTTTTGTTAGCAAACAGCTTTTGGCAATAGCACATCCTTTGATCTCAGTGTTTGCAGCTGGGAGGTTACTACACCGACTGTGGTGGAATGATCAGATAGCAGGAAAAAGATTAAGCCAAGAACAGAAAAAGGTACTGCAGACTTTTATATCCAGTGGATTTGATTTGAAAACTGTATTGCAAATGCAGAGACCAACTCATTAGCTGCTATATCACATTACTGAGGCTGTAATGCCTCTGAGCAAACCATGCCAATTTACACCAGATGACAGAACAGTCCATCCTTTTATTTCTGAAAATTGTGCTTATGGAGAAGGTTCACATTTTTCTTAATGTTCATTGAGTGTTTATTTCTAGTGGGCGAAGAGTGGAAATTTTGAGTGGTTTTGACAAAGGCCAAAGTAAATTTTTTTTTCTGAGCAGAGTCCTATATTATCTGTTCTGGCCAGACTAGGTGAGACACCAAATGAAGCAGACCTCTGTCGTATTGCTATGCTGCAACAGGTACAGATCATGGAAACACAAGCAAATTAAGAAGTCCTGTATGAAATGTTGGTGCAAATTGAAAGTCTCAAGAAATATGGACTGAAAGTTTAATATCCAAGCCTAAACATTTTTATCTTTTAATATTCTTTCAGTTATTTCAGAAAAGAAGCCTAGTTATGAAATTGTAGGACACAAATTTCAGGAACTATGTGTCCCCCATGCACAACTGGAACATTTCTGATTGATAAGATAAAGGAAGAAAATGCAGAATATGGGAATTTAGTTTAAGGCCAAAGGGAGAACCTTATTATGGAGATAGAGAATAACAAGGGCATGTGAGGTAGGTTGCTGTTAAGTGGGAGGAACAGGGAGAGGAAACAGGGACCGAAAACCAGTTTCTGACAAAAGTGAGGAAGAAGGGTGTCAGAGTAGGGTAAATCTAAAGCCAAAATATGTTAAGACAGGAAATCCACACAGGACTTGGAAAAAAATCCTGGTAGCAGGAACAAAGCTTTGGGAACTTAAAAGGAGTAGCCACAATGAGAAAATTGTTATATTTTGTCACAATCACACACACACAAAAAGCAGACTAAATCAACATGAGAGCACTGGACAGTGGCCTAGGAGTTGGCATAGATTGGAATAATGAATATTAATGGACTTGCAGATATTTAATGAGTGTTTAGAAAAACCAAAATTCTGGTAAACCCAACTTCATGCTATATATGCATACACCTGTGAATTTTTTACTATTTGTCTGTTGAGTTTTATATTTGCAAAGGCTGCAGTTTTAGTTCAAAAGAAAGTTAAATGCTCTTGTAGCCAGATGTTTAGATATGAAGTTATCTACAGGAATAAGTCATTGTAACTTGAAAGGGGAAGAATGAGCAGGATAAAGAGAATTAAAGGACCATGTTCAGTCATAAAGAAGATATCATCTCCTCTCCTGCTCCTTTTTCTTTCTACCACGGCCATACCTAATCTGTTTCCTAAACTGCACAGTAGTTCCTTGCAGGCAGTTGTAGGCACAGCAACGAGAAAGAGTGGAACCACATCTCCCAAAGGAGTTACATTGTTATTGCTTCTGAATGAAATACTGCAAAACAGAGAATGGGTATGTGTCCATGCTGGCTGTGGCAAGAAAGAGCAGACCTGAAATGCTGACAGGAAGATCATTCTCAACCACTAAGTTGTGACTTTTGGGGTACTTAATCACAAAAAGAGATTATATGGGGAAGTTTGGGTTATCCCAGGTCTGGAGGGTCTTTAGGTACAAGCCAAACAAACATTTTCAAGGATAACACAGCTAGAGCTGATCATATCCTGGGGCAAGAGATAGACCAGATGACTTCTGAAGTCCCCTTAGTAGTCTATTTTTCTGTGGCTGTAACTGCTCTGACTCACCCCTTGTGCAGGCAGTATCTATTGTAGTGCTGGCTATAAATTAATAATACCCAATTTTCAACCACTGATGAGGCTGATAATTCCTTATTCTAGTCAATGGAACAAGACCAGGAACTAATTTGCTATTTCACCTCTGTACTTGAATATCACTAGCAGCAGTAACTTCCAGCAGTGTCACATGTCTGCCAAGTGACAAGAGTGAGTCTCCAACTATTTTTAACATCAATGTATTTTCACGCAGTCTTTTACCCCCAAACTGAGACAGTAAAAAACTCGATGGCTACAAATAATAATGTTTGTTCTGAAAGGCAGGCAGTAAACCTTTAGCAAACAATGTCACTGTAATCCTTAAATAGTAATCATACTGCCTAAGGCATCTGATAAAGGATTCTAGTGTTCTTGCTATACTGTCTCAGGCAGATACATCAATCAAACTCCATAATGGACTAAATTGGAAAATAGGGGAGTGGGAATAAACAGTTCTAAAAAGAGGTGAAACTTTGTGACAAGCAGCCTTAACAGACCAATCTTGATTCTAAACATAGAAGCAAATTTAGGGCTTCACTGGAGGCAAAGGACAATTATTGCCTAAACAAATAAACTAGTGTCTCAGTACCTCAGGCATTCATTGAAGTTTGAAACAGTTTTGAGATCTGACTAGTGGAGTTTCAGGGACATTATAGCTTGACTCATTAACTTTTATTGAACTGCATGTAGACTTCCTTTTAGATAATCCATATACCAAACGGGAATATAATGAGAAAACTGGAATGTGTTTTGATTTTAGTACCAATTCTTCTGCCAACAAAAATAACTAGATCTAAACTAAGATTGAATATATGTCAGGAGCTGCATTTGATTCCACATCAAGACTGCACACTTAAGGTTCTTAAGTTCAATAAAAGACCTGAATTTCATCTTCTTTTGAGAGTATTTATTTTAGTCTGTACAGAGAAGGAAAAAAAAAGGGACTTATCTGCTCATTTTATATCGTACTGTGCCTCCATGTCTTGTAGGTGAACAGGGAGTCCAGGGCCTCAAGACTCATGTGTGCATTCATATTTGCACCATACACTGAATGGAATCATATTATGATAGAGGAAAAATAGAGCTTCCCAAGAGTTTTTCCTCCCTGGGAAGTGGTTATTCAGACTCTGAGAGCAATTTTAAATATCACAAGGATTTAAGTTTCTCTGAAGTAGTTTAGCCTCTGTTATAGCTTGCAGCGGAATTTTGCTCTTACTCTCTCCTAAGACTATCTGAAGAGATTTTCTACAAGGATTAACTAAGATACAAAGTTGAAATAGACTTGTTATGTGCATATAATCAGCATGGTCCTCATGGCAATATGATTTTAATGAAGTATTGAAGCTAATGTCTAATCTAATATATCTGCATCACCATTCTATAACATTCTATCTAATATGATTTTACTTCAAATGCAGAGCCATATCAGCATGTAGTTGTGGAGCAATTGCAGTGTTTTTTATGCAACATCACATTACTCCAGTGGTATGACTTGGTACTTTTGCATCTGACAACAATCTGGCTGATAAGCAGCCGCTCAGTTCCAATGTTGTTTTTATCAGAAGAATTTAAAATAGTTCTCCAACTCACAGTGTAACACCCTGCTTAAACACATACATCTTCCTGAAGAGGTGCTGCCCAGTCATATTGTGATACTATTTCCCATGCACATGGCATTACATTTTTTATGCAGAAACATAGAATACATCTTGAAAATCAGACCATTATCTTTCCTCTCTATGAACTGAAATTTGAGTAGGTTGAATTTTATTAGTATTAAGATCTTTCTGATTTCTGTTTTGCTAATCCAAATGCAGTTGTGTTTTCCTGGAAGTTTTATTCTTCCTTCTTTATATTTGGTCTGGTATCAGTCCATGAACTCTTTAGTGTTCTTAGCTACTTCCTTTGTTTCTTTTGCTGTTCAGTGGAGATGCTTTCATGTCTTACTGTCATTGTGTCATTGTAGTATTTTGTGTAATTCAAGGAATGAAAGCATCCTTTTAAGTTATTGGCTTTTTAGTTTAATTTAACTTTTTGTTTTGTTTTGTTTTATTTTCTTACTAGCATTGTTCTAACATTTCAGATCTACATTTCTACTTTATCTGTCATTATTTTAACAGCGTAAAATATATTAACTTGACTAGACATAGGGGACATAATTTATAGGAATAAATACTCTTTCCATACATGTTCTTGATGGATTTCTATTGAATACTCTTGCTAAAAAAAAAAATCAAATCCTATTATTTATATTTTTTTTGACTATAGGAGATATCCACCTACATTAGAACTGGGAAAGATCACACTGTATTAGAATTGCCAAGCAGTACCATATCTAAGACTGCAAAAAGCAGCCACGCCAGAACAAAACAAGAGCTATGTAATACCACATTCTGTCTCCATCTGTGGCCAAACCAGACCCTAAAAAGAGTGTGAAAATGGCAGGTCTAGATGGTATTTGTGGCTCACCAAGAAGCTCGATTCAAAAGATTTACAATTTGTAATAGAGGGGAAATCCAACCTTTTTTCACACAAAAATTATCCAGTATTCTGAATAACTTTTTCGTATTGTTAAAAAAAGTGATGTTAGGACACTTTTGATATAATCAACTATATTTAATTTTACTATAAACACAAAAAGATAAAAGCCACCAATGCAAGGTAATTTATCTTTAGACTAAAATACTGCCTACTTTCATAAACTATACATAAGATGTGTCCTAAACCCCACTATTTAAAGTTGAGAAAAGTTTTCATTAGACAAAGTTTAGTTAGATTAGAAAGTGGATTGGAACAGTTTGAAGGTATTTCAAAATTAAGTTTTCAAAAGTTGTTTTGACATGTCTTTTCACAGAGTTTGAAGGTACAAAGGAATGTAGCCACTGGAAAGGGGAAAAAAGTATTTTCCTCATGTGTAACCTCATGAGTTTTTAAAAGTATTTTTAAGGGAAATTAGTCTAAGTCCAATTTTATTCCTAAGAGTTTATTTATCCCTAACATTACTTATCTCCTTTCAATATAGAGAACTGTTCAAGTTCTTTATAAATAGGTAGCAGCACTGTATTTCTCTCCTCCAGATACATTGTCTTTCCTTCTATGTGAACAGTAAATATATTACTACCATCTTGTGAAGTATTATTGCAGCAGAGCAAAAACTCTCCTATTACTTGGAAACAGTAGAGCTAAGGAATGCATTATGAATCTAGAAGTTAGTTTTGGTGTGAATTTTGCTAAAGTATTGATACATGTGATGTATGCTGATCCTTCTGATTAGTAATGTAATTGATCTGGCATGAAGAAGGTTAACATTTCCACCTAGTCATGATGACTTAAAACTTTCACACAGACGTGCAGAGCAAGCAATCTGGGACACCCTCTGGCAAAACCATTGTCAGTTGCAGACTGATAAAGCACTTTGTATTTGTCAGTTGCTGGACAAAACGTAGATGATAGCATATGCACAATATTTTGGCCTGAAGATACTAAATGGGATTAAATTGCATTATCTTCTTTCATTTTCAAAAGTAAAAGGGGAAACTGTCAGCTAGGCTGGTCTTGTGTGCAGCAGCTGTCTATATATATTTCCTAAAATCAAATACAGGAGAATCAAAATATTTTTGTTTAGATAGCCAACCACAGTATATTTAAGGAACTGTATTTTGTAATTTTTCCTCCCTTGCCCCTCTTTGAATCCTTTCCTTTCCCTTCCTTTCCCTTTCTCTTTCCCTTTCCCCTTTCCCCTTTCCTTTTTCCCCTTTCCCCTTTCCCCTTTCCCATTTCCCCTTTCTCTTTCCCTTTCCCTTTCCCCTTCCCCTCCTCCTCCCCCTCCCTCTTCCCCTTTCTTCTTTCCTCTTTCCCCTTCCCTCTTCCCTCTTCCCTCTTCCCTCTTTCCTCTTTCCTCTTTCCTCTTTCCTCTTTCCTCTTTCTTTGTGTGAACTCTCCACTGTATAATGAAGCACCCTCTTCTTGCTGCCGTTGCTCAGAAAGCCTGGGCTGCAGAGGATCATGGGTATGATAAGATTATGGACTACAGCTGCCTAATGTATTATGGTAGTATTTCATTACCCAAGTATTTTAATTGTGAGCCAAATTATTTCATATTTTGTTTACTTTTGAAGCTAAAATTTCCCACTGTTTCCCTAAATAGCTTTCATGCTATGCAGTCGGAAAATGATCCTGGGTATCTCACAATGGACATCCAAAACTAATTAAGGTAGTTTTCCCTTAGTTTCCCCATGTTAGTCATAACAATAGGCATAATAATAGAACATCACCATTCAGAAGAGTTGCAAAATTAAACTAATGTTTAAGCATGTGATGATAGAGGTAAAAGTTTTTGAAAAACTGTAGTCAAAGTAGAAATGTGTTCAAGTAAGGTTGCCAGAGAATCACATTTCTGGAATTATACAGAATTTTGGTTGGAATTAATGTAGGTATTAAATTCACTAAAATTTTGATATCATACTACAGACATATTAGGCTTTTGTAATGCAGTGGGAACATCACAAATTGAATACAAATAATACTGCTGAAAACATTATATAGCACCTTTATTCAGGAGCTCCCTTTCCAGCAAGCATAAACAAAGTTTTCTACATGTTTCTTGTGCGAGAATACAATTGTTCTTCATATATACAATACTACAATATTTGCTAACAATTAGTGTGACCTTTAACAAACTTATACCTCGATTTCACTGTTTCCAAGTTAGTGGTGGGGAGGAAGAAGTATTTGTATCAGCTAAACTCTTCAGTCTTTTTTAGTACTGTCAGATCAGATATATTAACACACTGCTCTTCCTTAGGACACTAATCTGACCAGCCCATGCTGATACACTCACAGGTTTGGATTGCAGTGGCAATTACGTTGTGTGTTCCTTTTAGGTTTTGGACAACGCTGAACCTGCTCATAAGACACAAGCAATATAACCAAACCATGATATCCCTGGTGGCTCAGGAATTTTAAATTTTGATGATCAAATAACTCTCGGCTTTGTAAACATCACTGTTTTTCGCAGTGGCACATGCATGTCTGTGATTGTGATGTATTAATGATAAGTATTGCTTTGTCAGAGTTGCCTGAAATGTGTCTGCAAGGGATCTTTACTGTATGTGTTTACAGTGCCTGCTCCTTGTCAGTTGGAGGAGACACTACATTAGTAGTACTACTTACTAGGCTCATGCACAGATTTTTATGAGATGTCAGAACAAAATGATTTTTTATTGATGAAGAATCAAACAAGTCCTTTTTGTTGTGTCACAGTAAACAATATGAGAAACATAGTAGAAAAGCTCACTAGAAGGCAAAGACTATGCAAAATGATTTAAAGCTACATTATCCTGTTTCTAATTCCTTTTCTTTCTTCCTGAGGAAACGTAATTGCAAGAGGCTGGGAGAAGGGATTGGAGCTTTGGCTTCTATGTCAGCCTTGGAGAGAGTCATAAAGTCTCTTTTATGGCTTTCTCTCTAGACTAGTTCTACTTTTCCAAATTAGAGGAGACAATAAGACAATCTCAGCCAGCTATGATCTTACATTTTAATTTGCAAACTCAGCAGAAATATCAGTGCCCAACTTTAGGGGATATGGGGAAATATTTTTGAATTTAAACAATTTCCCATTAACTTGCAGTAAAGGCCCCTTTTACAATTGTCTGCACACTGCTTTAAAGACTTCCTCCCTCTCCCCCCTAAAAAAAAATAGGTTCTGATAATAAATATTCTGGATATCTACTGTTTGTCTCAGTTAAGATGTCTGTTCAATCCTAAATATAGAAGTCAAATATGCAGCTGGAAGATTCAAGCAATAAATTTCTCCAAATTTTTTTCTGAATTGAGCACAGCAAACATAGGCCCTAGGAATACATAATTCTGTGAAGCAGTTGAAGACGTATTTTTCATACTAATTACCTGAGGACTAGCTCAGATGGTTTTAAGTATTTTGAATAACTTTAAACTAGTATCATTATGTATTAAACTCCAAAACCTTACAGTACTGTGCATCACCTATTTGCTAACATTTCCTGGCATCACTTTATAAAATTATTTTAACTCCAGCATGCTGCTGCTGCTGCTGCTGGTGTACCTTGGTCATGACCTGGAAGGACCACCCACTCCTGTAAAAGAGAGGGTAAGTCTGTCTCTATGCTAATTTGATTTTAGACCTCCTTTGAAGAAAAATTACGTGTTCTTCAATCAGATTCAGTCTGGGCTGAGCTATTTCTGTGGTGCAAATTTTGTCTTCAGGAGCCACTTATAGCTGTGTGCATAAGACAGAAGGTATTTTGTGTGGGTAGGTGAGGAGACAGGAAACATTTGTTAGTATTCTTGTTTCTTTTCCAATTAAAGAAATCCCAAATATTTTGCTAAATATATTTGAAAAAATGTCCAAGAAAAATAAAAGCATTAATATTAGCAAAATGAATCTTTAGTTAATGAGATGTGATTGATCACTATGAAAGGAAAAAAGTAATATCCTATGACATATAAATCTTAAGGCATTGGCTAAAGATCTAAATAATTTTATTTGCCACGAAAAAAGGCACTCGAAATTAGAAACGATAAATGCAGTAAGTCAGTGAGGAGAAAATAAATTTATTGAAGTGATTTTGCAAGTCACAGTTAATTGAGCCACAAACAAAGCAGCAAATAAAGGAAATAATGTGGTAATTGGAACCCTCACCCCTTATTGGCATAGATTATGGTTTGCTATCTTTTAGCAGTATTAAATCATTGCATGTGAATGTTGCCAAAAAAACTCTTCATTTCCTTTTAGTGACTTCTTACTGCCCTCAGTTGAAGTTTAATAGAAAAGGAAGGACATGATGTAGTTTTAATGACAGGAAACCCATGGCTTCCAAATGAATAAATTCCATCACTGGCTGCCACAAAGTGTGCTAATTATTTCCTTTGATAAATTAAAAGCCGTAAAAGTCCAAAGTATATAGCATGTGGTTTACAGTTATAGTCTGCCTGTCTGCATTATTGAAAGTTCATATAAACCTCATTATTTTAATTTAATAAACATTATAATTATTTTTTACACCAGTGCACTATATAGAAAGCACATGTCAAAGACAAACTTGTCTGACAGCAGGGTAAATAGCCCACAAACAGAATAAGAAAGTAACATGATATGTCATGTCATGATATCTCAGGTTTTTTATGATACTTTTGAATGAGCAGACGTTTATTTTTTTAGCTTTATCAATAAGAGACTAGTGACTAACTTTATCCTGTAAATGACTATTTCATTCTGCAAAGTGTGCTTTGATGACCTTTCTCTTTCCTTGTATTTTAGAACAGTCTGGGAAAACTTGGGGAAAGTCTAGGGAAATGTTAGAGAGGAAAATGGAGGTTTCATCATAAACATTGCAAGGCAAAAGAAAAAGATACTCCTATTTCATCTGAAGAAATGAAAGGGAGCGAAAAAAGACGTAAAATAACAAGAGTTGATTTGGTGCTGTTCTTTTTTTTTGCTGTTTGGTTTTTTTTTTTGTCCAAAAAATGCCATATCCAATGAGAGAATGAGAGCTTGAATATTTTTAATGACTGTTTTATTAATGACATTTAGGCCTTGTCAGTACCTCATGGGATTAGACCTTTACTCTAATTTAAAAAAAAATAAAAAAAAAAGGCTGAAGGAACTGAAGAATGAGAAGCAAAACCAATATTTATAGGTTATGAAAGTTCATCTTATTCTGACATTTTAAATGACAAAGACTTTATTTTCAGGTTAGTCAGACAATTCAGTAAAAGAAAGATGCTACAGTCCCAAATCTTTTGCTGTGTCCTATCTAATGCACCTGATTCCAGCTGTAAAGTGGCTCAAATGCACTTTTAAAATTAAAAACGCATTTAGCTAGGCAGGATGACTAATTTTGCTTAGTGTATTCATTTGGTATTGAGACTAGGAATTCCTGGAGATGCAAGACAGCAATGACATGCCAGAACAGAGGGCACAGGTTCATACAGCAGGTATCTGGAACCAGCAGGAAGATAAACAGAACTAGGTTTGGCAGAGCTAGGAAAAGGCGGAAGACAGGCAAACCATTCTGCCTTCTTAAATTGAAAATGCAGGTTGAAAAAAGCCATCAGAGATACTAATTAAAATTACAGGATCTGGAGCATGTAGTGGTTTTCCACCATATCTGATAAAATGCATTCCCGAGGTGGATACACACAGATATTTGTGTCTTACTGTCAGACAGCTGCAGCTCCCAAATGACTGATCAGTGTGTCTCATCCACTGGGTGATGCTACAGCTCCCATTGGAAAGCTTCTTTGTGTTGCTGTCATAGTTCAGCAGGTGGGACCAGTTTATCACTGTGTGGGTGTGACCAAAGCTGTGTATTCTACACCCTCTATTCATTTCCCAAGAACTGTTAACAATGGACCATTTGCAGTAGCTGCCCAGGGTGCCCCTGATCCCTCAGGCTGGGAGCTGGGTGTGAAAGACACCTGTGAGATAAGAGCTGTGATAACTCCCTTCCAGGAAGTCGTTAGCACCTCCCCACCCAGCCTGAGGGGTCATGTCTGCTAATGGACCATCAATGAATCCGAAATACCCTATGACTCACAAAGTGAGATCACCCATTGTGTAATTCCCTGCCCTGAGGGAAGTACTGGGCTGTCCCACCTGGACCTGAGGGGATATAATCTTGAGGGTTTGGGGGCTTGGGGAACCATTTGGATCCAGAAAAGGACCAGAACCTTGACAGGAGGAGACCACCACTCTTGACCAGACTGCAACTGTCATCTGCACCAACAGGTTTGTCGCTTCCTTCTACTTTGGAATTGGGAGAACCATGTGGGGTTCAGCACAGGGGCTGCAAACCCCTTTGTGTTTGTGCCCCAGGGTGCTGGGTTATACTTATGGTTTTGTGAGTTAAAACCAATTTATCTTTGTGTCATTGCATTTATTGTAATATTGTTATTAAATTGTAACTCTGACTTACAATCTCTTTTGTGTTGGGTTCATTTCTCCTGCTGGTTTACCTTTAAACCAGTACAGCTGCTTATTGGACTATGTTGACCCTAGCTCAAATCAAACCCTATTGACCATTACAAAGGTACTACTGGTTTATCTTGCTTGTGCTGGAGAGTAGCTTTTCTGGAAATAGAGACCTCTTGCTATTTATGTATTTGACCAATCCATTTAGTAGTTCCATGTAAAACAAGGAACTTTATGAAGGAAATTTATACTTGCATGTGCTACAGGGAAGAAGTCAGTGGAATTGTGTCTAATTGCAATGATGCTGACATGGTGCTATAGTGATTTGATATTTCAGCTAGAACTTACCAGTTTCAGAATGATTGAAACTGCATCTTGTTTGATTTTGAGAGAAATAGATAGGGTAAGGAATTTTCTGAAACTTTTTAGCTGCAAGGGAGGTTGAGCCAGAACTGGGGGAGGTGTTTTAATATTCTGGTAGATGTAATTGGTGTTGCAAGGACATGTAGGAGGGTGAATTCTTCCACATTGCAACATAATGCAGTCCCAGGAGAACTTATATGTACCTTACATTCTGCTTGATGTATAATTAATTGCAAAAAGTTAAACAAAGTAAAAAAATGCTAAGTTTATAGTAACATCTGCAAGAGTATCACCTTAAAGAAGGGAACACTCCCTTAACATTTAGATGTCATTACTTCTCCGTAACAAGAAACTTATGAAAAAGAGAATAGATGGTTATCAATAGCACAGTGAGGTCAAATCAAATTCAAAATAAAAAGATCATAATCAATTGTGGCAATATTCCAGTGAACAAATTATTATTGGCTAACAATTAAAGGACCTGTCATAAACTTGTTATATCTGTGGTATGAAATTTGAGATAGACCTAGTAGTACTTTTTTGATTTTCTTTATAAAGACACATTAGTGCCTGCTTGGAAAATGCAAACACACAGAAGGGAAAAGACAAGGTTGCTGTGAAAATCCTTCTGTCTTATCATTTATCAGAGGTTAAAGGCAACCCTAAGAGAGCTGGACAGAATTATGATCAAATGAATACTCTCTCTCTTGCTGGCTTCTCATTTGAAAGCAAGTAGGAGTTACCTCTCTGTGAAAAGTTATTGCAGTTGACTATGAGAAACAGAAGGAGGAGTGGCTGTGGTTTCTTTCTATACCTGCAGGAGGTCAATGTAAGTGACAGTGATGAAATTCTCTCCTTGGGTTTTCTGGGCTGTTTACAGCTCATGTAGTACAACCCCACAAGTGTGAATGAGGTTATGACATAAATTCTCTCTGGTGTTCTGGGGTAGTATAAATGCACTTTCAAATGCTTTATTTTGTTTAGGCTCTAGAAGAGTTCTTGATTTAAATACTATAAATCAAACGCTCTTCCATACTCTATATGTCACTGACATTCCTTGGAGAGTAGGTTGAGACTTCTTGGTTTCAGGTTAGGAAGAAACAACAATCTTTTGGGGGGCAGTGTGACTACTTCTGCTTTATCTAGAGGGCACAGAGCAGGGAGGTAGCAAGACTGGGGTGTGGCTGTTCCATCTGCTAAAGGAGAGATGATTATTTTAAAGGTGGTATTGAAGCTTTATAGCTGGTTCACAGAATAGGTTAGCACACTATTTCCTCATTTCCAGGTGTCTTGGCCAACACAGGCCAGCGCAAAACTATAGATGTAATTACCACTAGAAAATTTTAGATAGCTGCATTTGTTGAAATATAGAGTTTCTTATTGTCACAAAAGTTTTACCTGCTTTTTTCAGATTTCTATTCCGATCTAATGAGTGTGCAAGCTAAATAGTGTTATGTTATGATATATAATGTTTCCGTTGCCATGAGGTGGGAAAGCAAGAGGGTTAAATACCAAATGGGCTGCTTGAAGCTCTAATTGGAAATCCCATCAGGGTCACTTGTTTACTAGCACTAATAGTTAACTAGTGCGCAGCCTTTAAATTACTGCTTACTACAGAGGTGCTGTTCACACCACTCTGCTTAAGGACCTGTCAGCATTTCCAGAGGAAAACTCTGCTTACAAAGGCTTATGACTTTGTCATGAATATTTGCCCTGAAACTTGCCAAATGTCATCTCAGACTAGAAACAGATTATTTCCTTTACTGGAGACTGCTTGACTTGAGTTGGGAATAAATCAGTTTTCAGATTATTTTGAGTGTAAGGAAAGCTGACTGAAATGTTTCTCACCACCACACTGTATTTAAAATAATGTAAATGAGGCAGGTTCAGGGACTTTGGGGTAAGGAAAGGGTAATAGACTGAAAAAAATGAATATAAAAGTTGATTTGTTGTAGCCTTGCAGTGAGTTCTGTGGTCGTAACAATAAACATTGATAAATTTGTTTAGCATTTGCAATATATTGTTGAGGCTTTGGTCATTAGAACTTTGGTGTTTTGATACGTCAATGTACTCCTTTATATTGACCTCTTTAATTCACTTTATTTGACCTAACTACACTTGAACTGAGGTGACCAGAGTTTGATTCTTAGCTGTCCGTAGATATTTTTATAGCCTCAGACTTGCAACACAGACAAACTTGTGTCTCATTGCACCATCAGAAATGGTTTCCCATGGCTATCTACCAACTCCCATGGTCTGGTTAGATGTTGAGAATGTGAGAGCTGCTCAGGTTCAGTGCTATAAATGACACTGAGGATTCTCAAATTAGAGCACTGCTATTTTTGGGGAAATTCCTCTTGCTTTTCAGAAAAGTAACTTCCCTATGCTTTTCTTTGTTATAGATCTGTATTCAAGAAATACTTTCTTACTCCAGAAAACAACTCAGAGCTTTTAATGGTGAATTGCTTTACGAAGGAATGTTTTCATTTTGCTATTTATATATTAGAGAGTGTTTCTTTGCTTTTGCTTCTTAGTTTTCCTTGAACAATAAATGTACCTAGACTCTAATGTTTTATACTGTGTTAAATTTTGTTGACTTTTTTTCCAGTTTGAGTTACCTGAATACTTCATGAACCAAATTAGTGTATTCCTTGATGTCAGGTGTTACACTGTATTAAAACTGAGCAGATAATAGCTTCAAACTTTCAAGGGTCCTTTGTTATTTCTGTTTGTTTTGGGTTTGTTTTCCCTTATTTTTTCTTTTTATTTTGAAGTACTGCTTTTATATTTTCAGAACTCACACATTGTGCTCAAGCACACATAAAAATATTACTGTTTTGGATATTTCAATGTACATTTTTGAGAAATATGTAAATCTGCAAATCTGCAGTTTGAGAAATAGTTAAGTAGGCAGCAGTCCCATATGGTTATCTTCAGCTCCATAGTTTGTCATGGACTTCCTGCTGGACAGTCTTCAGGTTTTGAGGTACAGTATTGCCACAGCACTATTATTCATGCTTTCTTGTTCACAGCTACAGTGTGTCTTATTCAGCATGCTTATGTCTCTTGCTGTCTGCTTGTAGGTGTTAGCCAGGAAAAAAGATTCATATGCTAATTGACTTTTCTTTTCATGGAGAAAAAAATGCAAGCATAAATGCCATCAAAGTGTGTTTTACTTATGAAGGGAGAGCATTTATTGCTAATAAATATAATTTTATGTCACTATTTTGCAAAGGACTGAAAGAAATTACAGGAATGAATACGTATGCAAATACATCAAATAATCACTCAGAAATCTGAGTGAAACCACAGTGTGAACAAGGCCTAAAGGAAAGTAAATACAATAGCTTTAAAATTAGTTTTGGTATCTGATAGGAATTGGTATATAAGCTGGGGCAAGCCAAGGTCAGATTCTAAACCAGGGAGTGAAAAAACAGCCAAGTCAAAAGGCCTGTAATCCTGCATATGTGGGGGATTTTTTACATTAGAATCACTGCAAGGTTAGGAAGATAAAAGAAATGATTTCAAGAGATTTCATAATAAAAATTATATTTTTTATGTAATAATATATGCAAAAATTAGAAAGTGAGATGGAAAAGCACAGTTCTTCCTCTAAGTTATGCATTCTTTAAATTGAACAGGAATACTTGATGCTTATAGTAAACCACATTTATAGAGGATCAAAAGTAGATTATTAAAGATGAAAAGGTGAATAAAAATGAATTGTAGTGATGTTGCAATGGAGACTTAAAACAAGGTGAAAGACCATTCTAAGGTAAAGGTGCTCTGAAGTGTCATGACTATTGGAGAAGAACTCTATTGTTCATTAATATTATAAACTAGGATTACAGGAGTATTATTTTAACCCCTTGGCTTCACCATGAACATCTGTGTGCTTCTGAACACATCATGCACACTCATGTTTCCACTGATCTGAGTGCAAAGCTAACAATGTTGATTCATTATTGTGGTTATTATGCTCAGTGCAGAAAAAAATTAACCTTGAAAAACAGTAAATTTACTTTCCTTCAAAATCTTTGTACCACATGCAAATGTTAATTATTTCCTGTGTGATTTCTGTCATTCTGGGGAAGGATCTATGTGTGCTTTCCATGACCCCAACTAGATTGTTAGCTGCAACAGAGAAACAGGACTTCAGAGGGAGTTGCTAACCTTCACTGACTAGCCTGTCAGCCAGAGAATGATACAGAGCACCTTCAAAAGGTCCCCTAAGTAATGAGCCCTAAGGAGGGTTATAATGGACCCATCATTAGCTCCAGCTAATATTTTGACCTAATGCCCACATATACTACAGGTGTCATGCAGGGCCACCATAGGATTAATCTGCAGGATGTTTTGTGTCTATATGATGACAACACATTTCTTCAGCATGTTTCCCAACTTGTAAACCTTTATACTTATTTTGTATAATGCAAGTAAATTATGACTTCTTGCATATATTTTTTGATTCTTTCTTTAAGCTCAGTCAAGTGCAGTGACCTATGAATCAAGTACATAGGCATATAAAAGAAAAAAACCAAGTCACTAAAAGGCATCCCTCTAACAAGAATGCAACAAAATGTAAATACAGCTACAAGAAAAACTCATCCTTCCTCCTCTTGTGCGTTCTTTCATCTGTGTTTTTTTGTTTGTTGTTTGGTTGATTGGTTGTTGTGTGTTTTTCCCCCTCTGGATTCCCCCTCCAAATCCAAGTACTACTTGCAGTTTTGAAAAGGATGAAAACTTTGTGCAATTCACTTCTGTGCGTTTTTTTGTGGGTCTCCTGTAAACTCATTCTGTGACTTCCAAAATGAGCTTACTTTCATGTTAAATAACTTCTTTTGGTCCTTTCTTTAATGTGTCTGTTTTTTACTTTACCAAACATTCACTTGTTTCTTCAAGATGTTCTTGCCTTCTTTTTTGATAGTACCATCTCAGAAGTTACAGCTTTCCTTCCTCTTGTTTTAGTACTTTTTTTTATATAATTTCCTAAAGAACAGGAGTCACTTTATAAGATGAAGTAAGCAAATACTTAAAATAATTTATATTCTCAACCAGATTTAGGCACAAATTTACCTGATTACATTTGCCTGAACTTCTCTCAGCACAGTAGATATAGTTAAATTTTATTAACCTGTACAGTCAAACTGCTGAGTGACTTTCACGTAACTGTAATTTGGCAGTCATATTGTCACATGCATTAAATGTAAAAAGACAATTCATACTCTTTTAGCCCAGTACTACCAAAAACATATTGGAAGTTTATTATCAGCTCATTTAGTAATAGGGTATTTATTATAAGAAGGAAGGAATATTTGACTGATAAGTACCCTCTTTTAAATTCTTTGCACACACAGAGTCCACACTCTGAGACTTTGTATTCTTGTATTACGTATCAAAAACACGTGCACCCAAAATGTCATGTTATTTAAACTTACAAAGGTGAAGAAACAGAGAATATTCATTCATACTCAAACATCAGTTAATTAAAGCAAAAACATCTAGTAAGATGGTAAAAACATAAGATCTTTAAAAATTACACAAATTGAGCTAAAATTTCAAGTTAGATTAATAAGTGTAAAGCTTCTCAGATTCACTCAGAGTGCAGGAGGTTTGCGTGTGGGCTCATATAGATTGTTTTTTCTTTGAATTATTTAACTAGATGAATACAAGTTGTTTTTTCCTCTAGGCAAGAACTTGTTAAGATACAATACAGACTTCATGAAGAAATGTTAGATGTCAGTTTAAAATTGAAGTACCAAAACTTACTGTGTTTCTGAATACCTTTATAATCCACATTTAAGTTAGCTATGCACACTTATGCTGAAATATTGCTAGAAATGGATTCTATGTCACTCTGCCAATTTAGATAGCTTATTAAGGGCCCTAGTATTTTGAGGAGTTGGATAATGTTAAACTCTAAAAGACTATTGCAAATAATTTCATTCATCAAGAAACAACACTTAACAGAAGAGAAAAGAAAGTATTTTGGATGACATTTAACAAGACTCATTTGAGCACGAGACCTTGAAATTCTCAGATGGGCTTACTGAGTACAAATTAATGTTTTGTTATTTTTTTCTTTTTCTTTCTCAGTGAAGGACATTCAAGTACTTTCAGTGCAGTCTATTTTTTTCTTAAAAGAAAAAGGAAAGAATGAAAACTTTTCTTGAGACTAAGCTATTCAGTCCTTAAAATGATAAAGTCTGGTCAATCCAAGTTTGTTGTTTCTTTCTCTATAGCCACTAAAAATAAATCCTTCAGGAGAACATTTCTTTAGTTCACTTTTTCATTATTTCCAGAGGCAAAAGCTGGCAAGGCAATTTATAATTCAATTTTTGCTAAATCCACAACACCTAATATATATGTCAGGCATTTCAACAGCAGGGTACTTTGGGGATAAGTGATAAATTGTACTGATTATAAGTGCAAGCTGTTCTTCCATAATATCATATCCAAAAGAAGGCAAGTATTATTAGGAGAATGTAATGTATCTTTAGAATGTCCAGAAACATAAGAGATAATCACTTCATGTGAATATATTTTCCCTTGAGTTTTACAGCTCAGTATTAAGGTCTTACTATGTTTTTGATAGCACTCATCTGAAGGGAGGGACCATCATAGGTTGGTAGTCTTTCAGCAGCCATACAATTCTTAGGCCTCCAATAATTCATTTCTTCCAGTAAAGGGCTTACCATGAAACCTGAAACACAGTCATAATAATTTTCTGACTGTGGTGGGGTATGTGAAAAGTCTAAATATTATTCTGTAATATAATCTCTCCTGATCTTTTAAACATCCTTTCAATGTTTCCATGTATTTTCCTGTGAGGTACAGTGATTACCTGTTGATCAATATTGCTGAGCTACACCAAAAAAGTTCTTCAGCTTAATCTTGGTTGCTAAAATAATCTGAGAATGGGGGGAAAGGCACTATGTCTTGGGATCTTTCCTTTCAGTTTTTGCTTTTTTTTTAAACCAAAAATCTGTTAGTATTACAAAGATTGACATATCAGTTACAAGTATGTAGAATGAAAAAATAGGCAAATATAAATGGGTGGTTGAGATGTGGTGAGTGAAGGAAACATTTTCAACCTAATTTTGTTGGTCAGAATGTATCTTTGCTGATTTTGGCCTAGCTGTTCAGCAGATGCACCTTGTTTGTTTAGCCAACCATAATTTGTATCCTGCTCAGACTCTCCAAGGAACAGACTGGTTTTGTGTCTCTCTTTTTTTTTTTTTTAAATCAATTTAGTACTCATCCTATACTATCACCTTGTTCTAGGCGTGTTTCCTTCTTGTTAGCTTCTCAGGAAATTATTTTCTTGCTTTAAAGGCAGGCACTCATTAATTTTTTAAAAACATATAAAATTCAGCTTAAAGGAAAGAAAATAATATTATAAAACTTATGTGCATCTAAGGTTAAATAAAGTGCTGATAATAAAACCAATATGGCGTAGAGGAGAAAAAGGGAGTTTCAAAGACTCCTATTTTATCTAGTTTGTATTCATCTGCTACTTTTATTTCTCAGTTTCTTTCAAATTTTTTTCCTAAAGTTCTCCTTTTTGTGTATAATATCGGCAACATTTTGTAGATTCAAGTCCACCAATCCCCCTTGCCCCCAAACTCTCAATTTCTGTTTTTGTATGATCTAAACTCATTTAGCGAAAATGATGAACAAAAGTGAAAAACAAATGATCACTCATGAACCAGACCAGCCTAGTGTGCACACTTGTCTGAAAGACTGACGAGATAATACCTGCAAAAGAATGGTCTGCTCTGACAGGAAAAGGAGAACCAATGTATCCAGAACACTCAATAGCTCATCTAGCAGTAAATGAGAGGTCAAAATGTCAGTCTTCCAGTCCTGCCCCTTGCGGTGTTAGAAATCTATCAAAGAAGCCCTAACATTCAATAGTATTGTAGGCATTCTTATAGCATGCCTGGAAAATTAAGAATGGGTAGAAGTATGGATAGCAAAAATGTTCTCTCAAAGGAAAAATGAAACAAAACTGGAGGAAGATTAAGAAATATACTGCAAGGAAGTCAGTCAGAAAAAAGATACTTTCTAACCAGAAGCAGGGAAAGATGCTTCAAGACATTTGAAGAAACCCCAAAGAGTAAAATGAGGTAGAATCATGAAAGTGTTTGCCCTCTTATTTTAGTCTTTCCCTTTGAGATTCAAAA
>VWZD01007957.1:125854-173557 GCA_013396695.1 Sakesphorus luctuosus | reverse complement strand
TTAATGATACAAGGCAGGCATAGTTTCTGTTTGGCTATGTTGCTTGGGAAGAGTAGGATTGTGTTATAATACTCTGCCAGAAGCTGAAATTCGTAAGGCTGTTAGTTGAACCTGATCTCACACTGNTTTGCTTATGACTTTAAAGGGCCAGGATTGAGGCGCGCATGTAAATATCCTCAAGTCAGTGTAGAAAACATAGTTCTCAACCTTCTTGAATAAGAGAAGACTTTTGATGCAGGCGTTATGACTTTACATTGTTTTTCTTATTCTTGATTTTTTTTCTTTTTTTTGGTGGTGGGGGAAAAGCTTATTAATGAATCTGGATTTTGGAGACAGCATCTTTTATCTTCTTCTCTTGTGTATGAATTTATGCACAAAACTTTAGAATTTGAACCACATGTGTAGTATTTCTAAAACTTCTCTAGCCGACAGGGTTGAAGAAAACAAGAAGGTTGTATGCTTTTGTGAGTCTGAAGGACCTTGAAGCCAGTCAAACATAAACTTGATATTGAGACATAGATAATTTTTAAAAATAAATATAAATGTAGCTCCTCCTGAATATGATACTTTTTTTAAGTGAGCTATTAAAAATTTTACTAGCTTTTTATACATGACATTGAGAATGACAATTCCAGACTTCACACAGGGGCCAATGGTCAGCCAGTACCCCAGTTATGAGAGTCTGTTTCTGTACACTCACTAAAATAAAAATAATTACATAAAGATCCAGTTATTTTTCTCTCCTTTTTATAGAAATCAGAAGAATGTAGCACTGACTTTCAAATGCTTTTACAGAAACATCTTGTTGGTCACGTGTTCTTATTGGAGGTGGCAGTATAGTATAGGGAGCAATGGGTGAATAAGAAAAGACTAGCATCTGATCAGTATGATGTAAATGCCAAGAGGCTGCTAAAGAGTTCTTTGGTCTTTACATACATTTCTGGCAGAAAAGAATGGACATAAATCCTAGATCAGCCTTGTGATCTCTAAATCTTGACAGATGCAAATCTGTCATGTCATGTCATGTCAACGAATTTGTTGAGATTTTTAGCAAAAGAAAGCTCTTCAGGGGATGTCATAGACATGAAAACATACAGTAGGATCAACACACACACACACACACACACACACACACACACACCCACACCCCAAACCCAAACAATTAAGTTTTTCTTAAATTACTTCAAAGTGAATGAAATTTGTTTTTTAGTTGCTTCAAAAGCTTCTATGAGAGGTATTCCTCCTGGCTTTCCTGTAGAATAAATAGGCATGACTCCATTAGAAAACAGAACATCAGGTCCTTCTATATAATATAGTCCCACTGTTTTATTTAGGGTGTTTAGGGCTGACACCTTTTGTAAGGAACATTTCAGTCTACTGTCATTGAGGGGGTGCAAAGAGGGAAAGATAACAGGACTGTAATTAATTTTATAATACTGAAGGAATTTTAGTGAAGTTAGAGTAAATAAATAGTCATCTTGAGCAAATGCAAATCAAACTTTCAATTACTCTAAAATAGATTCTGGCTCATTCAATCTAGCTGACACTTTGATGTGTTTAAATCCTTGCAGACACTATGTAAGGACTGAATCCAGGCCAACTACACCCCCTCTGTTCTTACAAATGCAGAAGCAATGTATCTCAACAGTAAGAGGACCTGCTCTTTCAAGAAGGAAATTTCTAGATATAACATGAACAGTGGCTATCATTAAAAGTCAAATGACTACTTTTAGATATTGATGGTGAAGGTTATCAGAAAGACAATATGGCACATTAGATTATCCAACTTACTTTCAGGGATTTGTTGTGTGGTTTTTTTTTGTTTGTTTGTTTTTTGTTTAACAGGAACACCTTGTGCTTTCTGATAAAACAAAGAATGTGTTGCAAATGACCTGATTCAGCAAAAGAAGAAAAAATGCAATATACATAGTATTTATTTTACTGTACTTAATCAGTAATTTCATAATCAGAGGTATTTTTAAGAGTATAAACATTTCCCATTCCTACAGTCAATATCTTAAAACTGCACACTCATAACAGTGCTTTTACAATAAACAACCAAACAAATTATTTATATATCAAGGCATTTACAAGAAAGAATTAAAAATAAAGTTTGTGCTTTCAATAACTTTTTCTGTTGTGAACTGGACACACACACAAAAAAAAAAATCAGGAAACATGAGGAATCCCAAAGACAGTATAATTCTAACACTTGGTTTTAATTAAATACTTTTTCTAGACCTTAAGCCACATGTTGCTTGTATATATTATCAGGATATAGGAATGAAGTGGAATTTCACTGAGGCTTGTTAACCCAGTGTTCAAGGCAGCCCAGTTAAGAGAAGGAGACCAAACAGACAATAAATAAGGAAGGCTGTGAAATGCAGGTGAAATTTTTTTAATGAAATCAGAGCTATGGTACTTTATAAAATGAGATTCCAAAAAGTGTTTGGAGGCCCTGTAAGGATAATTAGTCCTTCTTAAATTTTCATAATGTATTATCCTGAATGTATAAAACATCAGAAACAGCTACTTGATCTAAAAAGGCATCAAATAATTTCAAATTAAATATGTCCTAAGAAAAAAGGTTAACTCTTCCCCAAAGGAAGGTCCTATGTGTATCTTGTGGATTTTTTTCCTTTCTCTTTCTACATAGTCAGTGAAGTTCTGTGTTTGTATCCCAAGCTGAATTTCCTGATCAGAAAGAAGGTAAAAAAAATAAAAACAATCAGTAATTCATCTCAGACTGGAGAACATCATGGCACTGTAACTTAGTCTATAAATATTCCAGTATACAATGCAGGACTGTTGCCAAATAAAGCACTCATGGATGGATTTGGAAGTAGATAGGAAGGTGGATCAGCTGAAAAAAGTTATCTGAAAAAGGATTGACTTCCAAGGTTGCCTGTGAAATAACTTTAGTCATGAAATATGTGCTAGAACAAGAAAGGAAAACCACCACATGACAAAATTGGATGGCTAAAGTGCATGACAACAAAACAAAAAGCTTTCCTTAAAACTCCATTGTCATAACATATTCCTCCACTGGGTCCATGAACAAAACACTTCCCAGGAAGTGCAGTGCATTAACAGGAGGTCAGTGAAAATTATAGAAGGGGAAGCAAATGCAGCTGAGAGGTTCAGAACGGGTATATAGCACAGACCTGTGAGTCGGAGCAAATCTGAACACTGTGCTAAGTACAGGATGGGAAAGTGCACAGGAACAAGCATATTCTGGGACTGAGTCGAGCTGGGTATAATTGAAGTGTTCTTACAGACAAGCTACTTCAAGAAAAAAAATGATGTCACTCTTTTCACATTGCAAAAATGTAGGCTAACATACCCTTGTGATGGGGAGTGCAGATACAGTGATAGGGCCAGGAGAGCTATGCTTGAGGTTAACTGAATGCCTAACATGTGTGTTCAAGTGGGAGGAAACTGTGGTGAGACAAGAAATGAGAGAAATAATTCATATAGTGTCTAGCATTTTGACGATGAATTTCTTTAAAGATAATTTCTTTATATTGTGTAGGTTTGTGGGCGTTTGTGCCTCTCTTTATAGCTGCAGCAAAGAAGTACATCTCTTTGCTAGAACTAAATTATGATTACTTCAGTTTTGTGACTATTAATCAAGAGAAGGCATTTGTAAGCCTTTCCCAGCCAAATATCCTTTGCGGATTTTGAAAGCTATAGAATGCAGTTTATCTGTCACTGCAAGGCCGTGCCAAGTTCCATGATGCAGTGAAAGCAAAGTCATATGCTGCAGCTGACACTTTCCCACTGACCTCAGCTCATTGCACTGCATAAACAGAAGCTATTACAAGTCAATATGGTTCTTGGAGTGAGGTTACACTGAAAGGAGTGTAAGAAAGCCTTCTACATTTCTGCAAGGTTCAAAGCGAACAATGAGCTTTTTCTGTCACATCAGCAGATGAGGCTGTCATATCCTCAGTTCACCTCATAAATAATAGGCATAGAGGATAGTTGTATAAGGCTGCAGTTCAAAAGGGTTGTAATCTGACAGCAGACACTGCCTTTTCTTGACATGCTCACCTTTAGCCATGGTTAATGGTTGGTGTGTTTCAATTTAATACATGCTTTTAATGTCCGCTTGGTGAATCGGCACCCAGCCATGTAATGTGAAGCCACTGGGGCAAAGGACGAAGAAACAATTTTTGGGTAAAACCTGGAAGCACTGTGACAGCTTCTAAGAAGACACAAACCTGAGAGCCAGTAACCAGGCTTGGGGACTTGTCACAAACCTAGCCTGGGCTGGTGGCCACTATCAGTGAAGGGTAGTGAAAGGAACTGACTGTAACCTCCAGGGAGGCACCAGCAATCTGGAGGTGGTGGTAGGCAGAGAGGTTATTTTGTTTCCCGCCTCATTCCTAAAGGTAAATGTGAAGGATTGGAGAAATAAAGTGGGGATTTATTGGGAGGGAGCAGATTTACTAGGAACTGGTGGGCAGGGGAGCATTAACCTTCTGCTCCCTCTCCAAGCTGATCTGATGGCGGTGGGGTGCACAACTCCTCTCCTTGCCTGTCTTTCTCTCAGGGTTCTCAAAACAGACGGTGAGGCCATGGCACCCTGTATAGGAGCATTTTATTTCCTCCCTTCCCCCCACCCCATGATCTGCCAACGTAAACAACTTCCTACTTTTACCTAAACTGAAAACCAGATCTGCCTCTAATCATGTTGGGTGACTGTTGACATGTGTAGAGTTTGATATTTTGATAATATTATATGTCTGTGATAATACTTCATTACAGTTATGTCCTTGGCTATAATTCTTTCAACACAGTCACTTTTGTGCAACCCTCTGAGTTAAAGGAAAGCACTGTAAAGCAAAATTTTGCTCTGTTGGTCACATTAGAATTCAGAACATTTAGAATTTAATCAGCATTTGACCTACCTTTGAGAAAGAGCAAGCAATGCATTTATAACTCTTATTTTTCTTCTAAGGGAAATTGCGCATGTGTTTGGGAGAAAGGAAGAAGACTTTTTTTATCCCTGCCCAGATTTGCTTGTAATTTGAAACCATTACTGGTGTGATATTGTATATTATACTCCTCCATTTTACAGACTCTTTACAGTTATTTCCCTGATTGCTTGCCTACGCAGAGGTTATTAAACTAAGACTTGAAAATAAGTATGCCAATCAGCAGTTTGTATTCCGAATGTGTGGGGTTTTATTCTTTGTGTAGAGAAAAACCCTGTATGTTAGATTGTACATTTACTTTAATTTTTCCAAAGTAATCTGTCTTGCAATTTGAACAGCGGAAACTTTTCTGTTATATTTTGAGTGATCGAAAACCTTATCTTACCACATATTTCACAGATGGTAAATTCTCTGCCTATGTCTTATCTACAGTCTGAAATTTCACAAATAGTCTAAAGGAAATAATATAATATTTTATCATCTGCCAAAATGAAAGTTTAGGCATTATTGAAAAATGAATTTTGTGATGTGTAAAATCTTTAAAATATTTTCTATACTTCCTTGAAGTAATTTTTCCTTTGGATCAATCAATTAAAACATTTCATTTAGATAAATATGAAATGTATTGTGTTGCTGTTGACCAGTTTTTATTAATCCTATAGTGTAAATTTAAAGTGGCTTTAGAAATAGAACAATCTGTCCCTTGAAAATAACTACACTATTTTTGAGGCTAAGATAAGTAATTGTATTTGCAAAATTGCTCAGTGCTTTCTAGAAATTTGTTCTGAAGATCATGAGGGCAAACTACTAACTGTATTTTTGTTTTCTATTATAAAACTAGCAAATTAGACTAATACAAATATATTTATTCAGGAAAAGTTGGAAATGACAGCTTTTTCAGTAGATTCTATGCCTAGACTAAAATAGCAGGTTTTGTAGTTGAATCTAATTCCTATAAATTTGTCAGGAAAAAGTACCTGACATATCTCCAGCATCCAGAACTTTGAAAAAATTAATATGTAGAGTCTGCTAAAACACACACCTGACGCATATTCCTGCCTGTCATCCTGAGCCCATAAGATTCAGGACAATAAAAATGTGCCTCTTTTCCTGTTGCTCATTATGGAAGATGGAGGTGAACAAATCTATATGCAGGAGCAACAGATAGTGTGTTGACTTAATACTTAATGAGAATTGTAAGAATGTTTTTCTGGTGCAATCTTATCATTACACTGTCATCAGTAGTCAAGACACCACTAAAATCCTATTAGAGGTAGTCAAGATTATGGCCTTTCTTGATTCATATAGATTCACTTTACTACTTATGTTTGGCCTCATGGAAGGGTTATTTCAATGTCTTCAGATGCTGTCTACAGAACATACAACTTCAAGTATCTCCTTGTGCATGGTGTCCAGCTTAACTCTTCATCATGCAAAGAGTATGCATATATGTGCTCATGCTTCTCTTTTGCAGCAGAAAGGCAGGAGCTGTTCCCTGGCCTTGCATAGATGTCTCTCTGATGGAGGTTTGCACCTGGAATCCCACTGTGGTAGATACGAAGGTATTCACCTTAGATCTGAAGATGCATACCCAAACATTACCCATTACTCCAAAATGCCTCTACAAGGAGATGTCTGTAAACACTTAAATACAGATGAGATAAGTGTGTCCCCTTTTGCAGCACTTACAGTTTGCCCTGTCAAAAACTAACTGCAGGTTTGAGATGAGGCCTTTTATTTCTTATATTATCCTTATCTATCTCATTTTTTTTATTTTAATTTCCAGCTGTTTTGTATGATAGAAAAGAGTTATAAAGACAGGCATTGACTCTGCAGATGTAGAAGCAAAAATGCATGATTTGGAGATGGAGGACACAAGGACTGAGAGCACAACCTGCAAACAGCTTCTGTTATTCTTTTTGATGATCTAGTTAGTGTTTAACCTAAAGGGAAAAGAATTTACATAAGAAACAGGCAGGAACTAGCCCCAATTGCCATCTGCTTTTCCCATGAGAACCCAAAACCTTGGAGCTTTCTGTGAAAGTCTCCCTCACATTTTCACTTTGTCCAGCCTGATTTTTTCCCAGCAGATGTTAAGTCAAAACAAATCCTTAGCTTATAAATTTTGTTTTGATGGTTCATTATAGTCTGAAAAAAAAGTTCCAAATCAGCTGTTCCATAAGCAAAGAATAAAGCAGTGTTGGGAGAAAATAACTGACTGAATAGCAATCTGGTTGATAACAAGGTTACGTGCTGGTGTCTCCTTTACTAAGCTAAATAGTCACACCCCCTTTTTCAGAAATAATCTGAATCTTTTTTAGGTGTTCAAACTATAGATGTATATTTTCTTTCTCAATGAATCTTTCATCCTTTTACTGACATTATTTCTTCTTTTTATTCAATTAACCCAGAAAGAAAGCTTCTGGCAAGATGAGTCAGCTGTTGTCTGTCGAAAAGAGACACACAAATCTTGTCACAGAGCTTTTATTTTTATGGTCAGGAACCCTCAGGCCTAGTATTAAGGCAACTTAGGCTTGTGTGGAACTTTACTGTCTCCTGCACACTCTGAAATAAGATTACATGATGGAGAAGATCAATTTACTGAGAACATTGAAGCTCAGAATATTAAGCTTTTTGTGCAATCACATCTCCTCTCTAGCTGTGTGGCAGAAAAGCTAGCCACAAGATCCTTGACAAATTAGATATTACCACATCTAACTGTATATTTAAGCTTATCAAACTGAATCGCTGCATTGTGACTGTGCTTTTACACAGACAAGGACTCCATTTAATAAATGCAGTGCCATTTAATAGTAATTAATCACCCAACTAAAATGTCACATTAAGGTCAAAGAGACTAGAAGACAAAAAGAAGAGAACATTAAATTCAGCTGACAAACATAGGAGAGGAGAATATAGAGCCAAAGAAAGTTCTGGGACATTGGCACTGGTAAAACATTTAATCCAAACTTCTTTACTTTCCATTCAGTTCAGAAGTAATACATTCACTTGGTTCAAAGCAAGGTCATTTTTGTAATTTTTAAATGAAATTTCCTCATTGCATGTGCAGTGACAGCCCATTGCAAGACTGGAATTGTTGGTGCATTTTACAGATGTTGTGATGTGAGTATTTTCTGTTTCCTTCCTTCCTGTTTCTCTCTTTTTTCTTTATTATTATGACATTCTTAATTTGTGTGGAATTTTCCTCAATGTATCCTGGACCCAAGCACCCTACAGAGTCTCAAGTTTTTGGAGTATACAATACAGAATTTGATTTCACATTAGAACTGTGTAATGCTTTAGCTTTTGTCGTGGTTTAACCATTCAGCAGCAACAAAACCAAAGAGAAGTTATTGAGTTAAAGAAGAGGTTTTTTGTGTCCAAATCGTTTGTATAAATTCTGCATAGAGTATATACATATACTCTGTTTCAGAGGAAGTATATTTACCACCTGCAGAAGAAAATATTCAGTTCCTTATAGTGAAAGTTGAACATTGCAGAAAAATAAATCTCCATTGTTAATTCCACTTCAAAAAGTTGTTAATAAGCTTCAATATAAATGTATGAATACATTTATACATGTGACCCTATATATATATGTGTGCATGATTTCTCACTGTCCTTCTTCTTTTGCTTATTTTTTTAATAAAATATAGAACTAAGCAATCACTATCCACTTTTAAAACATATATTTTAAAAGACTAAACATACTGCCTTGTGTACATGAAGATTTGAGCTAGTAAAATACAGCTAAGCATGAAAATATGTTATTGTCTCGGTAGACGTTACAAAATTCAGACAAATGGCTTCTAAATAGACTCGTTTTTTAAAGTATCTATCATTTCTCCTTCCTGTTTGAGTTCTCAGTTTTATGTCCAAGGATTTTTGTATTAGCATTGTGAAAAAGAGTAATACTTCAAAAATTACTCTCCATTTGGCAAGATCTGTCTCTATAACTTCTGCATCAGTCCAAAGAATTTTGGCCTTTCCAAAGGTTAAATATTATCTTTCAAAATTGTGTAATTCTGACTTTGTCAGGAAATGTCTCAATTTTCTAAAATAACCTTTTCTTTTCTTATGTTTTATGTTAAAAAGTTCACATACGATTACCCAAACTCATAATATTAAATTATTTAGTATTAATTTGTCATATTTATTTGCATGATAAATATTAACTTAGCACTGGTTATGGCTGAAACACCTCCAGAGAGATATTTTCATGGGTGAAGTGAAATCATGGTCTACAGTGATGTTTATCATCCATTGATGCACATTTCAGTTTTTAATGAAGGTTTTGATGATGCAAAATTCAAGAGTTCTGATGGTAACATCTGAATTAACTTTACAGGCTTTTTAGATGAAAAATTACCATTTTCTTTGAGTTATTTGTGCTTCTGCTGATTTCTGGAAGAACATATTTCTCCCTTACACAGTTTACTGTATTTCCACTGAGCTTCTGTGGCAATACCGTAGATGAGAGCCTATCTCTTACTCAGATCTGACAGTCTTCCATGAAAAGTTTTCCTTTACATGTTTGACGGTATAGATAAAAATATTATTGTGTCTATTTCATGATCCAGTGGTTTCCAAACTGTGGTCTGCATTCCAACCTAGTCCACTGTTTTTAGTAGCACTTGGCTAGTCTGTGGTCTGCAGCAGATCCCTGTGATCTGTTGGGGCTCAGTTAGGAACAACATCTGGCCAGCACCACAGCCCCTTCCAAACTGTGTGACCCAAAGCCCCTAGAACACAATATAGTCCTATATTGAACCTTTACATGTATGAATAAGCTGCAGAGTCAAAAACAATAGGGACATGTTCTTATGAAACATGTATAAGTGAGAGGAATTCGAATCACCTGGACAACCTGGAGACTAGAGATTCATGACATTGGGGCAGTCACCTCTGAAATGTAATTCCACTACTTCTCTGTTTTGTTTTCTAATTAAAAAAACACCCTAAAAACCCCATCTCAGAGTAAGTTCTGACTTGTGGAATGGCATAAGAGACCAACAGGCAGATTTTTTTTCCAAAAACTAGTTTCCACTGCATTTGAACAAAGTAACAGTTGGCTACATAGCAATTGGTAGCTGTACTAGTGGGTGATTTACAACAGACTTTTCAGCAGCTAGGGGAAACCCAGTCATTTTTATAAGTGCAATTCACAGCATATAGCAAAGGCAGTTCACAAACTTTTAACTAAAGTAGAACATTCACCAACATTTACAATTTTCTGTTCCTCAGCATCCCTACAATGGCAATCTCTTTCCCTTTCCCTTTATTAGTGTCTTGCATTCATCCTTTCATATGCTCTGGCTTTGGCTCTTTTCTTTGAATTCAGTGTTGGTTTCTGTCTTTGATTTTCTTCTCACACTCTTTTCTGCTCTCTCTCACCTTTCCAACTCCTATAAACTTGCTGTGTATCCCAATAGGCCTTCTACTTCTCCTGGCTCTGTAGGCCATTTTTTTACTCCATTTCCTCTCTGCCTGGAGTGCACTGAGTGAAAGGGCCTTGCTCTCACATCTGTGCTTTCCAGAGACCACTCTCTTGCTATCTGTTCCCTCCAAAACCTCCTTGTTCAGCTCCTTGTAGCTCGAGATTGAAACAAGCTCTTTTGACAGACTTCTTGGTGAGTAACTAATTCTTGTATGTACAGTCCAAGCATATACAATTTAAGTTTGGTTAAATATAGGTGCAAGTATGTTACTGTTACAGGGATAACATGCTAAAAAATAAGTATGCAAAAAAGATAACATCTTTCTTTATACCCAGGTATTTGAAACCTATTTAGAAAATGTTTCTTTGTGGAAAAGAATAATTAGGTTAAACTTTCATTAAAAAAGATATCTTCTTCAGCCAGAAAGTTTGACTTCCATGTATATAACAATGTGTAATGTATACTTTTGCTTTTTTTTTNTTTGTTTGTTTGTTTGTGTTTTTTTTGTTTTTTTTTTTTTTTTTTTGCTTAACAGTATGGGTGTAGCATTGTGTTTTCACTTTCCATCTGTGATTTGCCTGTGTTTAGCACTTCATTTTCCATGAAATTGTTGCCAGAAGATGGGGTTTTCTAAACCCAAGGAAACACAGAGTAGTTTGCTGTCTAAATGAAATATTGTACCTTGACTTCCATTTTCCTACAGCCAAAGGTCCCTGGGACAGGAAAAAGTGAACACATTTGAAATAAACTCAAGTTTAGTTACAAAAAAACCCAGAAGTCTTGAGCTAGTGTCTGTCACTAGCTAGTATCTGTCACTACCTGCATTTGACACTCCTTTTGATAGTGACATAAAACCACTGTTACAGTTGCCTCACTTTAAAATTGCAAGAAATTATTTGCTGCAACAGATCTCAAGGCAGAAATAAATCACTGATCCAAATGCTAATTTCGTTCTTACCAAGTGTTTGCATGATGCTGATTATGTTGGTGTAGCCCCAAAGCTACCAAAAATGGGGAGGCTCCCCTATCCAAACTTGTACTCTCCCTATGAGCAAGATCCAATTTAAATGGGTTTTGGTTTATGAGCTGAGCTTAATGCAAATACAGCTTTGATGCCATGAATTGGGATACATACTTTTAAAATCCCTACACGTATAGCAACCTATGTGTAACACAGTGAAAGAAGTCTGCTGGTTTGCAAGGGGAGATGAATATATTTTCAATACAATCCTCTCCTGAGCCTTGAGTGACACTGGTGCCTTTGAAAGACATGCCCCCATGATGGGGCTCACAAGGAGTCAGGGAAAACCGCGCACATTATGTATACATATATTTATATATAACGGCTGTACGCTCTGGTCACTGTACAGAGGAAGTAGGCAGTGCTGAAGAAGCCCCTTTCTTTCTAATGTTCTTCTCTGCCTCCTGAGGGATGCTGGAAGGAGCTTACCTTGTTGAGGGTCCCTTACCCCTCAAGGGAACAGCATTCCTCAGCCTGTGCCTGTGCTGCGACATGCTGGGTATCTTTTATTTGTTTTCTTTTCTGGCAATACTACCCCTCTTGGGGCAGACGCTTTAGTGAGATGGATCGCACTCAGGTAACTGGCAGTTCAAGGAAGTCTTTTCCTGGGTTGTTTACACCAAGGCGTTTTAGAGCAGCCATTTAGCTTCCACCCCATCCCACCCTGCTGACCAGCTGTAAGTGTAAAGGCCGCCAGCGGGCCTGCAGGTCGCTGATAAACTAAACCCCCATTTGGCAGGCAAGGAAGCCAGGATGATAAGGATGTTGATTTATGTTTTATCTGTCACTACATTTTCAGTAAAGCTGGGCAGCGAGCCTTAACGAAGCGAAGGCTGTTATCACCTCCCCTTAGCCCTTTAAGTGCAGCAGGCTCTTTGGTGTCTCTCGCTGAATGCCGCTTTGTTAATTGCAATGGTAAACAGGACACACAGCGCCGACCATCACCGTGTTTGGCTCAGGCAACACTTAGCACAAACCCAGTAGATTTGGGGAAGGAGTCTGAGTCCAGGGGGAGTCACACGAAAGAGAGTTCGTAGAAGTACTCAGCATTTCCTGGACTTGTTTCTATCATTTAAAATGTATTGCATACCTTGAAGTGAATGTAATGGCTGGCTTAATTGGAGATAACTTCACTGAAGTGGCCGTAGTTACCATTTATGTCAGCAGTGAATGTGCCCTTTAATGCCATGCCCCTCAGGTATGATGGTTTAACATAGGAAAAACCTGACAACTTTCATTACCAGTGAAATAAATGTGAATTATATGTATGATTAGGTCCCATTTCCCCCTCATTTTGGTTGTGAGCATTATTTTTCTGAAAGCATTGTAAGATTTTACACATTATATTTAATGGCAAACACATTTTTAGTTTTGAGAAGCACCACATGCTTTTTAGGGACAACAGAAATGCCCATGGAGAAGAGACTGGAAAGAGCTGTGAGAGAAGTGTGACTAGTAAAATACTGAAGTATTCTGACAAAACCAAAACATGGAAAATCTGAAAAAAAACCCCACCCTAAGCAATTCTTGTTACGTCCTATGTAAAATGTTAAAACCACAGTTTTTTATTTAACCTTGTCCCCTTCTGATTTCTTTTCCTTTATTCTTCTTTGTCTCCCTCTCCCCAGATATTTCATCTTACCTTTCAAGTCTGTCATTATATTTCTTTTTAAACAAATCTAGAAAGAGAAAAAGGAGCTAGTTCCTGCTTGAGGTCAATGGGAACTTTGCCATTGACTTTAAATAGGTCCAGAAGCGGGCCCAACTGAGCATTTTATAGCTTCCTTTATTTATCTTAGGTTTTATTTTGAGCAATGTGTCTTTTGTATGACTGCATATTTCCACAGCGAACACCATAATGATGGCCTCATATATGTTATTATATACATACGTACTGAACAAAGCATTGCTGATAGTTATGCTCTTTTAAACAACAGACAGTTATAAAAGTACAGGACAAGGATTTTTGTATGGTGCAGATTCAGTACAAGATTAGTGTTCTCCATAAGGCTGTGCTTGCTACTACTCCATACCAATTTTCAAGAAATCTGTTGATTACTGAGAAACAGGTGATTAAGAAGAAGTAATTATTGCTTTAGTCAAAGAACCCTGGGCTGCAGTTTCTTTGGTTTTGCAAATGATGCTCCCATCCAACCTATTCTTTCTGATAGACGTGGTAGAACAAGTCAGTATCCTCCAAACTGGAACACATTAGGAAATGTACTGAAATGCTTGAGCTTAATATCTCTAGGCTAGAGGGCCAAGTATAACATACAAGGTTTGGCAGAAAATTGGCTAACAACCAGGGATATCAGCTGTGGAGTGTGCTGGCCATTTGTTACACAAGATTCAGAGGAACAAAAGATGGAAGGGCCTATTTCTGTTTCTTGTTGATGACAGTTATGAATCTTTGGTTCTTTGCAAAACTGTCTCTAAGGAATCCACAAAGAGTCATCTCATGAATAGAGATAATTTATCACAATTACAAATGTAGTATATTGAAACCATATCAACAGTGTTTTCTTTGCCTCTGTCTTCAACATGCAGACCAAGGGAGTCTCAGTGTCCCTGAGCTGGAGGACCATGACTGCAAGAATGATCAACACCCAGTTGATCCTGAACCTGTGTGGGACCTGCTTCTCCAGCTGAATCCCTACAAATCTATGAGGCCTTGTGGAATTCATCCCGGAATCCTCAAAGAGCTAGCTGATGTCATTGCAAAACCTCTCTCAACAATTTTTAATAGTCTTGGGAATCTGGATAGGTTGCAGCTGACAGGAAGGTGGAGAATCTTGTCCCGTTTTTCAAAAACAGTGAAGAAAGACTCCAGAAACTACAGACCTGTCAGTCTCACTTCAGTACCTGGTAAAGTTATGGAGAAGATTACTCTGGGAGGTATTGAAGAACACCTGAAAGATAATGCAGTCATCAGTCACAGCCCACACAGCTTCATGAGAGGAAAGTCCTGCTTATCAAACCTGGTTTCCTTCTATGACAAGGTAACCCACCTAGTTGATCAAGGGAAGCCAGCTGATGTAATCTTTTTGGATTTCAGTGAAGCTCTTGTTAATGTCTCACAGGATCCTTCTGGACAAAATGTCCACACAGCTGGATAAACACATCATGCAGTTGGTGAGGAATTGGCTCGTGGGTCGAGCACAGAGGATAATAGTGAATGGGGTAACATGACACTGGTGACCTGCCATTAGTGGGGTTCCACAGGGCTCCTTCTTAGGCCCTGTGCTCTTCAACATCTTCATAAATGACTTGGACACAGGACTGGAAGGGATACTAAGCAAGTTTGCAGATGACACAAAACTGGGAGGAGCTGTTGATTTGCTCAAAGGCAGGGAGGCCCTGCAGAGAGACCGTGACAAATTAGATGGCTGGGCAATCACCAACCGTATGAAGTTCAACAAGGGAAAGTGCTGGATTCTGCACATGGAATGGGGCAACCCTGGATGTACGTACAGACTGGGGAATGAGATGCTGGAAAGTAGTACCATGGAAAGAGATCTTGGGGTCCTGGTCAATGGCAAGTTGAATCGGAGTCAGCAGTGCCCTGGCAGCCAGGAGGGCCAACCGTGCCCTGGGGGACATCAGGCACAGCATTGCCAGCTGGTCAAGGGAGGGGATTGTGCCACTCTGCTGTGCACTAGGGTGGCCTCACCTGGAGTATTGTGTGCAGTTTTTGGGCACTGTAACATAGGAAAGATATCAAGCTGTTAGAGTGTCCAAAGGAGGGCAATGAAGATGGTGAAGAGCCTTGAAGGAAAGCTGTGTGAGGAGCTCTTGGTCTGTTCAGCTTGGAGAAGAGAAGACTGAGGGGAGACCTCATTGCAGTTACAACTTCCTTATGAGTGGAACAAGAGGGGTGGACACTGATCTCTTCTCTGTGATGACCAGTGATAGGATGCAAGAGAATAGCCTGAAGCTGTGTTAGGGGAGGTTTACTATGGATATCAAAACAAGGTTCTTCACCCAGGGGATGATTTGGCACTGGAAGCCTGACAGAGTTCAAGAAGCATTTAGACAATACTCTCAGGCACACAGTGTGATTCTTAGGGATGGTCCTGTGCAGGCCCAGGAGTTGGACTTGCTGATCCTTGGGAGTCCTTTCCAACTTGGCATATTCTCTGAGTCTGTAATATAAAAGAAAGAAATGAAGGCGGGTAAAAGCCTCAGCTTGAAAAGATCTGGAAAGAAGGATAGATCTAAGGCATATTTTTCTCTCACAGTTCTTCCAAGGGATACCTCTGGATAAGCTGTACTCAGGACACACTGGTCTGAGAGAGCTGCATCTTTTTCTCCCCAGCCAAAACAACCAGCTGAACCATGTGGATGTGTTGCAGGAATAAAACAAAGTCATTGTTGTGTCCTTTCCCTTTAGCAAGCTGAGATTAAATTTTCCTCCCAGTTAGTATAGTTACACTACTCATAGGGCGACTTTGATACTGCTGGGTTTGTATTCTACAATAAGTTACAGCAGCTGTCTGGAGAATGTATAACCTATTTACTTGTCATGGAAGGAATCTACTGCTAGGAGAAACAGAAGCATTTATAAAAACACACTGGTAAGGAGAGGCCACAGAGCCTGCATCTTACAGCAACTGAAGTCCTGTCCTCTGAACAGAGGCACACAGTGTCCCGCACATGGGGTGAAATATCAACTCATTGCAGCATACCAAATGGGATTGGTGACAAACTGCTTGCACCCAAATACATTTCTGAGGATGAAAAAACCCCATAGACATTAGTTACCACAAAAATACACTGTTGGCAACAAAATGCTGCTCTAGCAACCTCAAGGGAAGAAACAACTGCTTGTTGAGTGGCCAGCCTTGGCTTCAGCATAACAGACCACTATATTTGTTAGATTGGAGCTGAGTAAGAAACTTTACAAATCTATTTCTTTTCTCTAATTGATAAATTTCCCACAAGCCATCATGGCTGATCTCCAGTATATTTGTTCTGCCAGGTATTTGTTGAAAGCTTTCTATAAATATATCTCTGGTGCTCATAATAAATTTGCCTGAATGCATAGTTTTCTAGTGGTTTTGTTATTTATTTGTGGCAGAACAAATAAATCTCTAAGGATTTGGATTTTACAAAAAAAAGCATAATGTGGAAATATTATATATTCTTGCACAGGCTTTAATTTCTGTTTTTCCAAACTTTCTTACCATTAAACTGAATATTCATGGAAAATAGATTAAGAAAGGGTGTCAATAACACTGAAATAAAACCAGTGTTATATTCAAGTGATTATCCAGGAACATTTTTGGTCCACTTTCCCATTTTTTTAAAAAAATAATAAAAAAAGAGTGAAAGAAGTCCTCCCAACCATTTATGAGTTATGCCACTTTAAAAATTTATTTCTGTATTTAATTACACAGGTCCACACCCAAACACACTTGTTTGCCCAAATGCAGTTTGCTACTAGATAGATCCAGAGCAGCTGCCTTGCCCCAGGACAGCTGCTGGTGCCCAGTATCTGCAGCTTCCTCTTGCTCTCTGATACTCCATAGAACTGTTTATATTCCCCATAAAAGTATTTTCACTCTGTTTGCTTAGTGACCACACAGGACAAATATTGTCTTTACCACTAACAATCATGAAATGAAAATGTTTACAAAACTTTATTTAGTGCCAGTACCTAATAAACTATAGAAATGTTCTGAAGTGAATGTGTGTGTGTGTGCTTGCACTTGCATATGAGTGAAGTATTTATCTAATTCTTCTGTGCAGCAGAAATGTGATGATGCCCTTTTACTAGGACTACTCCAAGACTGCATGCATTTGGTGTCTACTGCTTAGTTTTATAACTCTTTGAAGCTCATTTGGGTGGAAGAACTGACGTGAACTAGGCTAACTATTTTTGAAGATTTTTTTTTTGAGCATTGACCATATCTATTCAAGATCATATGTTTGTGCCACATCAATGAAAACCTGTTGCTTTTCCTACCTCAGATCAGGTATTTGAGCTCCTTTGTCCTGCACTGCTTTAATCCTGCCCATCACAAATTATTCACACATTTCTCCCTGCATTGTTGTAACCTGATGTGATCTGAAAGATGAATTGGCCCACAGCTTTTATTAAGGTGACACATTTCAGAACATTTGCTTCAATAGCTGGAGGGAGAATGTTTGCCTTTAAAGGAACTCTGCTCCGTAAGAGGGAATCATATGGCACATTTTAGTTCATTGAGTTAATGTCTGCTACCCTAAGAGTCTGAGTTATATTTGTTTGCTGCTCTGTTTGCAGCTGACTGGACTTTCTCAGATGATACACAGGGTGGCTGAACAACACTTGGTAGCTTTCATCCTTTCCTTTGCTACTTTCATTTGGTATCTCACACACAGTATGTATTTCCAATGCCAAATCCTCTTTATCACACAAAAACTGGCTGTGATGTGTTGCCAGCAGGAACAATGTGCAACGGGGTAAAGTTTTGAAAAGAAAAGCTTTGCTTCTGCACAGAAAATGTTCATATCTGGCCACAGCATGATTTTCTCTCTAGCTGATCTGTTTTCGAAACAGGGTAGGATTTAGGCAGAACCACCACAGTACCCAGTCTCTCTGAACTACAGAGACTGAGAAACTGATATTTACCTGTTGTTTAGGGTATTATTTTTAAAGCATGTAGCTTGGCTTAGAAAATACGTTTCTTCTCCTGTGACCATGAAACCCATGACTACTGTCAACAGAGTAGCTGTATTTCTTTTATGTCTTGATCTTGCTCCCGCTGTTTCAGTCTGCAACGGGGATTCTTTGGCTTGGTGCTTTTCATTCATATATAAGTGAAGAATAATACATGGATGGATTCCTTATTTTGATACATTCTGATAATCTTGCAAATTAAATACATTGGGGTTTTTTCTAGTATTATGATTTTTTTTCTGTTTGACAATTTATTTGCCACTGCTAACCAAGACATAACTCAGAAGTCTTTAGTTGAATTTAGTTGTTTCAGTTGCTTTTCCTGCCCTAATCAAGTGCAGGAACCAGAATTACAAGGAGACAGACTGGGAAAATTGTATTTCCCAAATACATCTCTGTTGCCTCCTACATAGCAGGAGTCTCAGACTCCAAAAATTAGTCCTTTACCTTCCACAGCAACTAACTGCCAGTACTCAGAGGAAGGCAGTTAAATGCCACCCTGACACCCAATCCCGTCAGACCTCGGAAGCTGAGCAGGGTCAGTCCCAGTTAGTACTTGGATGGGAGACCTCCTGGGAATACCGGGGGTTGTTGGTTCTAGTCCTGAGGACTTCACTGTCACTGTCCAAGCTCGCTTGGCTATGGCAGATGAACCTTAGGAGTTATAAAGGGTGTGGGGCCATTCCGTGCACGCTGTGCCTCACCTAAAAAATCCACTGCGCAGGCTGGAAGGACACACCCACGTGGGGAGAGCCCTTCCCAAATCTGTGTTTGCAAAGCCTAGCCGTGACATAGAGGAATCAAAAGTGGTGCTTGCCAGCACTGACAGACCTTCTGACAGACCTTATTCTCTCTCTTAACTGGATCTCAAAACAGAGCATAATAAACTTTTCTGATAGAAAACTTCAGGCTAAGAGAGTTTATAACAGGACAGTGCACATATACTTTTTCCCCCGGTATCTGTGTAGCAGAATTGTCCTTAAAGTTGAGTTTTGTAGCATGGAGACTTTTGAGGCTTCAGACCAAAATCTTTCAAAATGTTCGTGAAAATTGCCTGTACGTCTCTTTGTCTAATCATAAAAATCTTCCATTTAAAAAAAATATTAATTTCTCTATCTCTCAACAGTGAAGAGACTGCTTTCTTTGAAGGATTAAAGACATTGCACCTGCTCCTTTTCCTCCTTTTACATGCACAATAGATACCATATACTACTTTTACCTGATACTCTTCCACAACATTCATGTTACAGCAGGTACGTCTCCAATTAAGATGCCACAGATTTGCTTCTGTGCACTGAGGAACAGCCTTTGTGTTTGTACAAGTTCTTAGTCTTTGGGAAAGTAGCCAGAGCTACCTCATGAACCCTAAATTTAGATGGTCCTCTGTTCATCCAAACCAGTTCAGAATATCTGATACTATAAAAAGTGTGGGAGAGATGGTTCTCTTTCTTAAGCATCCCCCTCCATATCTTCAGGAATAACTAACTTTTCTTTTAAATCTGTAGACTGCATATGTTTTAGATTAGTTTCATTTGTGTTCTTGTAGGTTTTATGTTTTTTTAAAATAATTTTCCTGTTTTCTGAGTAAATTATATGAAACATCTGCCCTAAATTTAATCTATCAAGCTCATAAAGGGAAAAGGCAGACGTTTTATGAGTGATATTATAAAATCTAGGTAATTATCTTGTTTGTTTTAGCAGTTTCTATTTTGGTCCCGGTACAGTATTCTTCCATTAAAAGACAATTTTTGTATAGTGTACTGGTCAAGGGAAACAGCCAGTGATCACATAAAATGAACATCTAATAATGGTCTTGTTAATCTGTAATACTCTATGTATTTTTTCACTGTATAAGCACAAACTTAATTTCATGCCTGTTATATGCTTCTCAGATTTTTTGAAAAAGAAACTCCTCTTTATAGACAGCATATAATTCCACTAGCCTTCATTAGTTATGTGATTTATGCAAGTTCAAGTAGGATGTATAAAAGTATGGCTAGAGCAATGAATGCAAGGTGTACTTATGATAGCCTTTTCCACTGTCATCTCCATCAGCGCACTGAAGTTCTTCCATCCTGTATCTACCACATGTACAAACCTACTTAATGGAAGGTGGAAAAAATATTCTGGAGAGACATCATCATGTGCACGCCTGTTCTTATCTTCTTCACTAGATATCTGCAACTATCTGTTGTCAAAGGCAATATCCTGAACTAGTGCCAACCTCTGGTACGTCCTGATGTGGTTATTCTTGCTCCTCATATGGTTATTTCTGCCTTTCTTTGTTGTTGTTGTTGTTGTTGTTGTTGTTGTTGTTGTTGATTTTGGTTTGGTGTCTGGAGGTTTTATTGGTTTCTTTGGTTTTGTTTGTAGTTTTTATTTTGGGTGTTTGGTTTGGTTTGGGTTTTTTTCCAAAGCAGCTACTTCCCCCAACTTTGCTGCATAGAACCAAGTATAGGATCAAAAAACTTATGACAAAAGTATTTTATTGAAGCAAAAATGCTGGTAGTTTAGTTTCAAAACAAACAAACAAACAAAAAAGCCACTGGGGACCTCTTGCTTGTAGTAGTCTGTGAGAATACTCACCAAACCAACCTTATTAGAGTTGTTAGTGATCTTCCTTCTCTCAGAGCTCAATCAAAACTTTTCAAAGCTCATATGGATTCACAATAATATTTTGACTGCCTTGGTCAGACCCTACTTCTTCTGGAAAGTTTTTGGATGGCATTTGCTCCAGCCTGTATTATGCCATCTTTAAACATTTTTAAGGAGGATATCAATTGCTATTGCTCTTCTTGTTCACATACCATTTTTCCTGATTTCCACAGTACTTTCCTCAGCCTGCATGCTCAGTTTGCACCCTGGAACTCCATGCTGGTCAGAAGGCCCAACATGTATCTATTTAAATTAGCCTCTGTGCTGGATCAGTGGGAAAAACTGATCGTTTTTGGCTTCAGAAATTTTCACATGGTCCGTAAAAGAAAGTAAAAAATGATGGAAGAGCAAATGTCCTATAGAAATATAGCAATTTTTTTGGTTAGCAATGTAAAACCAGAGCATCTTAATAAAGGCTATTTATGTTGCAGAGGAGCTGAGAGAGAAAGGTAAGAGAAGCATGCGTGTTCTTTTTCAATGCAGAGAGTCTGCATTTCTCCCCAACCCCCCACTATATATAAATGGATAGAGACTTCATTCATTTGGAGCTTACTAAGTGGTGCCAGAAGGCAATAGAAAATAATAGCACTGCTAAAGGCTTAGCTGTATGAATGATATGCAGTTTGTGTCCAGAATCTATTATAACTAGTTAGAACTTCAGGGTTTAAAATACAGATTTTTCAGATTTCTCTTAATCCAAAGTATACTCCAACAAGGCTCCAGGGTCATGAACTAATTAAAATTTTAATTCTGCCTTGTGAGTAGACTATGCAATAGCATACATTTGTAGGCCCCGTTCTCTTACTAGAAGTTAAGAATAACTGAGTAATTCTCTCAAAATATCTGAATATTTTTTGCTTGTTTCCTGTTTGAGGATTCTTGATTTCCACACATTCATCCATGATACAGTTTTACTGAAATATCTTTTCACATTTTTTCTGACCACTCAATGCCCTAAATTCAGGGTTTTGTTCATTAGCTTCTCTTTGTTATCTATGCCATAATTCCTGCTCCCCAGTTGGATAAACACGATGATTTTTAACAACCCTCCTGATCAGTAAGTTTAAATGAAATAAGCACTACAGACCAGAGAGATCTACAACCTCATCTGGATTTCAGGCTCTCACTACAAGCAGTACCACAGCTTCATGATGAATTGGAACCACACAAACACAGAATGTCAGTGAGAGGCACTCCTGCTCTTTCTGCTTAGCCTGTCACTGCCATCCACAGTCCTGGCATCCACGCTTGGTTCAGTGGCACAAGCACTCACAAAGCCATACTACCCCACTTTGGCTTGTCCTGCAGCCTGTACCTGTTAACTGCTCTATGGGGCCGAGGAAGGAGCAGTGGAGAGTGATGTGGGGATTTTGCATCTCAACAGCAGCGGCAGTCTGCTATCTTAAGCTCACCCTGAGACTGTGGGCTGAGTAACAGTAATAGGAAAATGTAGCTGCCTGCCTGAGGACGTGGCTACTTACAATTTTTCTCCATTATGGTAATTTCTGGTAGCTGGATTTGATATTTATCTTCTCTAGGTACAGATCAGGGAGAAGCCATTTAGACTGACTTTTAGAAAAGCTGTACTGCTTGATATTACCTGCTTCCAAGCATCATCAAGATTCCTGAGAAATCAGTGGTCTTTCCAGTTCCTCACATCAATAAAATCATGCTTGCTTGTAATCCCATGCTGGGAGCAAGAGCACTAACTGTGCATATGAGAAATAGGAAGGGGTATTTTTACCTCAGAAGCCAGGGAAGGAAAGGGAGTTTGTCACAGGAGACTTTGGGACTTCTGGTTTTTTGCAGTATGAGTGGAGCCAGAGGGCAAATGCTTCCCTCCTGCTCAGTGTCATTATTCTGCCCCCTGTATAACCCACTATTCCACTGACATCCCAAGCAGGGAAAGGAAAAACAGACTTCTGGGACCAAGTAGGAGAGCTGACTGAGTCTCCCTATTCTGTATGTGTGAATCTGGTATAAGCCAAAACAGAGTACAAAATTAAAATACTTTCTCCTGTATATGCTTTCCATAATACCATTTTTTGAGGATTTGAAATGCCAGAAAGGATTGCCAGTGTTTCATCTGGTTAGCTTACATGCTGATTGATGACTTTGATACTATGGCTAGTTTAATGATATTTTACACTGTTTGTCCAGCTAGGTATATTAGAAGAATGTTGAGAAAATAGTAGCTATGGCAACAGCTCATACGTTAGTGGTGTTTTGTTGTGAAGAAAGTCATTTTTCAGCCAAGTCATAAAGTAGCCTAAAAACAAGTGTGGCACTGTTTGCTTCAAATGAGACTGTTGCCATGTGACCACCATTCATCTGACATCATTACTGACATAGCTTTCGTTAGTATGATATCTGATTAAGGCTCCCAGCCATGGTGGAGCCAGACTAAGTAGTCTAAGTGAGGTGGCTGAGGAAAGTTAATGTGTCAATGTTACTATTGGGTGAGAGTGTCTGCTCAAAGTTTCCTTTGGAGAATGAGGATAGAAATGGTTGGTGATGTTTCTAATGGGAATCTTCTGAAAATATTTGAAGATCTGGTAATAATTAAAGATGTGCTGAACTCCAGAAAGAGATGTAATCACTGCAGCAAAAGATACCATTTCTTTGTGAGGAAATGTGAATATGGTGAAGAATTAAATAAAAACAAAAAAGAAAATAAGCTCGAAAAAATGCAATTAATCACATATTTTCAGAAACCAATTAACTAAATCCCTGTATAGCATGTGAATAAATTTCTGACTTGTACATATAAATAAATATTCAGACTCTTTTAGGTCTAAATTTCCTTTTATACAAAAAAATAAATTAAAACACGATGAATTCTTGTTAGGAAAAAGTAGTTTTCAACAGGTACAGTGAAATACTTCTGCAGTGTTCGTCTGAGATAAGATGAGTTTCACTATTTTTGTTTAGGCTTTTAAAATCCACAGTGATTACCTCTGTATGTAGTAATTAGGAAAACATATGGACTAGCCTGCTGAAGTAAAAAATATGTAAACATAATTTTCTTTATCTCTGTGAATGGGATAATGACATAGTTTATTTTGGCAGTTCTGTTTCTAAAGTCTGATGTTAATCTGTGCTCCAATTTTGGTTTTGAACTAGAATATGGTAAGTTATTTTCCTTGCATAGATGCCTTAATATTTGATATATCTATTATACTTTAAAGTGTTATGGGACTAAGACCCATCTTATACTGATATAGAACTAAGATCCACAACTAAGACCTCTAGAGCACTAGAAGCATTACCTTCTCATGTCTGATGCTCAAGTGATTTGGGAGCCCATTTTACATTGTCGAGGGTGACAGAGGAGCATAAACCCCAGTAACTTCCAGTGGTGAGTATGGTTGCCAGTGCCCTTGGGAAAAGGATTTAGACAATATACTGTCAAAGAGAGGAATTAAGGATTTGACCCTGGAAAGAAGTAACACTCACCAAAGAGTAGGTTGCATGTAGTTTTAACAAGTGCTTTTAGGTCAAGGCAATCTTTAATGCCAAATGATGGTCTGACCCATAGTGTCTGGACACTAACTTTAGATGACCAGAAATCAGCAGTTCAGGAGGGGCACTGAACTTGCATGGAACTTTTTCTTAAAAGCACAGTTGTTGGCACAATTAAGTGACTCAGGCCATTACAAAGCCAAAAAGGGAAAATTACCAAGGGCTATAGCTTCAAGTGAAATTGTTCCAATAAATCCTAGATTTTCCTGTACAAATAAACATGAAGAAGAATAGAGCCTATTTAAAAGAAATACTCACATATTCATGATTTGAATTACTCATCAGCATTAAAAATCTTCAGTGGTCTAAATTCTGTACTATTTGGCCTGTGACTAGTCAATGGGAAATACTGAGATTTCACGTGGGATTGAGTTGGTGTGATTTGAACATTAGTCCTCTAAAAGAAACAGTGAAATGAATGGAGAGACTTAAATACTGAGCTGCAATTTACATTTGCTAGAAAAAATAGTAGAGTCTGCTCTATCTTAATATACCTTGTAAAAACATTTTTCTGCTCAAAGGAATAATGATAAAATCACTTTGAAATTGTTAGAAAAATTCTGACTATTAACCTACTACAGCCTTTTAAGGGACATTCATATGCATTTAATCTTCTTTTCCCTTAATTAGAAAAGGTTGTAATGTGATAGATCCATTTGACATTAGACTCAGCAACACATTACTTAGATGAAATCACACTTAAGAGTCCTGCAGACTGAACCTGAGTAGCTTAGCTGATAAGGCACTGGTTTGTCATCTACAAGACAACAGTTCAAGACTTCTCTGATTTCTTAAGTCAAATTAATTTAGTTATGTCAGCTATGCTGCCATAAGATGATAATACAAGCTGCATGGATGCCAGACATACTATTACCTTCTTTGGCTAGATTGAAACTGTGTCAGAAACACTGGGGGTAGCTAGAATTCAAATCAGGTGTGATGAGAACAGGAAAATGTGAATTTCATGAATTATGAAATCACTATTGATATACAATTGTTCCCTCAATATACCTTGTCTAGGTTTTAGGGTTTTTCCTGTAAGACCCAGAGGGAAACACTTCAAGCCTACTTGAACTCTGGTTGGACCTAGGATCTATCTCTTAAGTTTACTTAAAATAACCTGCCCAACAAGCAAGCTGGAACCCCCACCTCACTGCCTTCTCTGTGTAGGGCTCTAGCATGCACTATTATCACGACTCAGCAGAGGAACTGGCCACTTTCTGTGTTTCTAGGCTCAACCACCATCTTGCAAACTATTCCTCTGAAGGCATACCATCTCCAATGCTATGGCTTCTTGGATGCCTATTGCCTATATGAATTCTCACTGTGACAGTAAATTTTTACAGAAGAGATATGAGGATAACAGAGCTTAAATGCTTACAGAGAAAACTCAAACATCCTTGTGCAAAAGTGACTCAGTCAGTGAGAGATAAAGGGGCTGGAATTTTCCTGAGGAAATGTCTTATTAACTTACGTTTTCTGTCTGTATCTCTGTCACTAAAAGCTGCCATTCCACCTACTTCCTCAATAACTTCCATTTCAGTCAAAATGTTGCAGAGGGAGAAAAATCTCAGATGTAAAGCACCTTCCAGTTTTGTCAAAGTGTGGGTGTGGGTAGGGTAGCAAAGTTTGTTATCAGTCCCATTGATAAAAACAGTTTTCTGCATGAGTCATGAGAATATCCACTTGTGAAAGTATTGTTACGAAGATTTAAACTGCAACACATATACTTACTGCACTGCCAGCACTGTGCATAGGTTTCCATCCTGAGGTAAATATGCTGGTTTGTACCTGTCTAGGAGAGCATGTTGGCAGAAATCAGCATTTAAGGAGAATGAAATAATTCGGATACTAGAATGATCTGCCCAAATTTATGTATCATTGCAGATATCTGGAAACACTGACACCATTCCATAAACCTGCAACTAGTAAAGCTAAAATAACATCCTTCCCTATTTTAATGCCAAGAGAAGGTATTTATTCTTGTTGCAAAAGATTAGGATATCAGAGATAGAAAGAGAAATGCAAATAAAACTTTGGAGGTAGTGTGAACTGTAGAGATTCTATCAGTTTAGTGTACTTCAAGCAAGGCAACTGGTAGGCTCAGCTTGAAGATAATTGATCTCCTGAAAATGTGCCATTGTCATGGTATTTCCAAGAAACCTTGTTTGCTGTGGGGGTATATAATTGAATTTTTATTCACTATTAATAAATATACTTAACTTTAGTCTTCTCATGCAACTTCTACATCAGCATCTCAATTTTAGGATTTACTGAGCCAGTAGCATCTCTTAAGTTTTTGCAATAACCTCAGTGATGATCAAATTTCTCAGGAATGATTGTCCACAATCCATCAGAGCTTGTAAAACTACATTTATCATACAGCAAATAATCTGGTAAGCAGCCAAGCCTTCTTTTTCCATCAAAGAATACTAAAAAAGAATCCAATTCCTGGAATCTGATGCAAATGTGTTTTCCGTCAACTGCTCTGTAGCCATGCACAGTTCAGAAGACGACATCAGAGAAGTTATTTAATGAGTAAAATATTGTTGTTTCTCCCCCTCCCTCCACTAGAATTCCACATATCATGTTTTCCAAGACACATATGCTCTTTTTAATGACTTGAAATACTTTCCTAATGATTAAATTCTGCTTAGCTGTAGTAGGCTCTTCCAGAACATTTATAAGCCAATATAATGTATGCATCAGATGATAGGCTATAAACATTCGTTTTAGGTCACTAAAAGCAGTGCTTGGAAAACTGTTGTCCATAACCAACTTTGTTTAACAGGGATAATCATTCCTAAAATTATATATTATGACTCAGTAAAGACATTTGGTCGTGCAATAGTGCTGTTCAGCTGCCAAAGATGTCCAGCTACTTGAAACTGCAATGTCTAAATTTTTCAGTCTCATTTCCACAATACTTCTCAGTCATGAAAAGTATTTTTTGCCTTGAAGTTCAGTAGGCAGCTTGACTTCAAGAAGGTACTTTTTGAAGATTGGAGAAGTAAAAAGTCAATTACTCTATTTAATGTGAAAGTAGTGTTTTCATACTGGTAGGGACTTCTGTTTCCTATACTTTTCAATAACTTCCAGCCACAAAAATATTAATTTGTTAGTGTGCAGCAAAAGGCTACAGTTTCACACTTTATATTTCAGAAGTGTCATTAGATAACTGATGTCTACACATGCATATGATTAGATAAAGGCCTGTTTGGCCAAAGATAAGTAATGCTGTGGACAAGGTACCATCAAGTCAACTTTTATGGTGAGGCAATCAGACTAATTTTCTCAATCACACAATTGTTCAATAGCACATGAAGTTATTAGCTCTGCTGCATGTAGAATATGGAACGTGGTGCTGGCCCTGTCAGCATCTTCTGTGCTCTGCGGTGGCTCAGCTACAGTAAATACTGAGCAGTTGGACACCGCTGCACAATTAGGCAGCTACATTATATATACAGACTGGCAGAGGTACTATCTTCCTAAGTTATCTTCCCACAGCTGCTGACAAGGAACATGAATTTGCATGTTGTGCAGAACTTTCTTTTCTGCTCACCTACAACCTTATTTAATGAATTGAAGAATTTACTATAAAATCACCTTATTAATAGTACAGTTTCTAATTGTTCCTAGTGTTGTGAAGGAAACAAAGCTATGACATAGAGCAGTGAAGGAGATCTTAGGATGGAGATCATTGGGCTGTGCATCACCTTCCCTCCCTCCCACAACAATTTACCTCGTGTACATACTTGTTCCTGTAGAGATTAGGAGAACCTTTTAGGACTTCACCAAACAGAGATGGCACTGCAGCCTGAGAAGCCAAACTTGCCCAGATTCCTGGCCTTTCATCAGAGTTCACATCCATATGTTTAGTGTATGTCCTTCACCAGCTCTTCCTTTTAGTATCTCCTTTTATGCATGCCATGTTGCTAGTTCTTCTGATGTCATGACTCTGCGTGCCATTACTTATAAAAAATCTTCTTGTTTTCCATTGAGCTTTCCTGCTCTGTTCTCTGGGTCCTTGCCTTTTGCTCATGTTTCCAAGTCAACTTTTTCATTTCTTCCTCTTCACCTCACGTCTGCCATTGCTTTGTTGCCTGTTGTTTCTGTCTTCCTGCATTGCAATTTTTGCTTCTTCCCACAGGCTGCTCTGGATTTTTTTTTCTTTTTAGTAGACTCTCAGACATTATCTGCTCACGCATATGATTAATTTGCTGCCTCTGAGGTATGCAGGCAGTAGAAAGTAGCAATAGTAGAATTAAACAGTCTGGAAGGCCTGATTGTTCCCTAAGCAAGGTTTTTCTTGTGTTCTAAATTGCATGAAAAGCAAAGCATTTTTGTCTATGTGTTCCTGGAATACTTTGGCACTTAGCAGCTGAAACACTCTCAAATTGTCATCTTATAAAAAAAGCAGCTTAGGCTGGTGTTGGATTTGGCTGTACCATGCCACTCAGAAGGTAATGGCATGATCAGGGAGAGAGAGAAAAAAAGATTTAAGTGCAATGGGAGATCTGTGGAAGTTTTTTCATGTTGTATAATTTTCTTATATGGGTAGTGGATTTTTTTCCAGACTTATACTGAGCTTCATTTAAATATGCAGCTTCTTTAACTCCAAATCCAAAATCCAAAAAGTTTATAGTCATTCACTGATATTTCCAAGTTCTTTTTTCAAATTTGGTACTTTGAACCTCCAAATGAAAGAACCAGACATACAAATGTTTAAAGAAAACCACAAACAAAAGCCAAAGTGAAAACCTGGAGTTAGTCTTTTGTTTTCAACATTACAAATGTAGTTCTTTGGAATATCTTGTCATAATGGTGCAATTTCCCCATGTTTTAGAAACACCATGAATAAATAGTGCAGCACAGATCGTGTCATCCTCTATGATAGTACTGTGTAAATCAAGCTTATACCTTGAATCTCAAAAACTGATAGAGTAGATCTGAAAAATATTCAGGGAGGGGGGAACAGGATTGAATCAAAGCAAAGAAAGGCTTCATTAGGAAAAAAAAAAGCATTTTGGGAGAGAAATAGTATGGAGGAGACAGAACATGAAAGAGGCCAATAAACTTGGAACTAGCATGCAGAATTTAAAAAGACATCAAATGTTCACTCTTTCTCTGAATATTGCAACCAAGGATCATCAAAGCAAACAGAGAAGAGGTTCTTTGTGCCTATGGATAGATCAGATGAAGAACTCTGATGTTCCAAAGGATGCCAAAGGATGTAGCAAATGTTTAAAAAGTGTGTGTTTTGTGGAGCAGTTTGACATATTCATGAAGCAACTATTTGGTGTGACTAGACATACAGAAATGATTTCTTAGCTAAACCCTCACTTTAAAAAAGAAGGTGATTCTGTGATTATCTTAATTTTCATAAGCTTTTTTAGATGTGTCACTCCTGGAGACCAAGTACTGTCCTATATGGACTATAAGTGGTGTACATAGTACTATTTTCTTGTAATTCCTCACTTCATAAAATTGTTTGACAAGTGATTTTTGGTTGTTCTAATAACCATATATCTATTCACCAATTTTAAAAACTTTATTGTACTGAAAATACTGTAAAGTGGAAGTTTAAGGCAAGAAAAAAAAAAAGAGAATGAGTGCTACAGCTTGTATGGATTTATTATTTTGCAGGAATTGATACCTCAAAAGATCTTGTTTCCTGCTGTCCATTCTTGGCTGTCACATATCAACAAATTGGTTAAAATTCTCCATGTTATTGGCTCTTTTGAACTACAGGTATATAACATCTATCATCAAAGTCATGTATTTGAGAACTTTTACAATAGATGCAAAAATGTGACCATGTCGCAGAAATGCAGAGTACCGATTTTGAGTAAAAGTCCAAGTTGAAGAATCTACAGATACAACTGTTTGGACGGTATTTCCTCTTCTGGTTCTCAAGACAGATTTGGCAAGACACAGTAGTGGGATTCTGATAAGGAAAACAGATTGCAGGCCTTTAATCTCTGCAAGCTCTCAAAGAACTTGATCACTTAGAAAAAACTGGCCCTAGAACTTAGTGTGTACTTATTATCTAGTTTTCTGCTCTGCTCAATTTTGTTTTAATGAGTACTGTTAGATAATGTGAAGTATGGTAGCGGTAGCAATGTTGGATTTCTTTTGAAGCAAATTTAATTTTCACTTTTATTTTTTAGTTTGCCTGCTCTTGGCTTTACAGCATATAGACAAAGTCTTTTTTCAGTGTCCACTTTATTAAGTCTTTTTCAAGATAAAGAGAAAAACTGAGAGAAATCTACTGCAAAAATTTGACAGAATATAATATAGAAAGGTATACTGGGATCAAGGAAGATACCTTTGTAAACCAATTTAATATTCACACATAACAAAATCAACTGTATTTTTTCACTGCTAAAAGATCTGTAGGGATAGGCTTTTAACTGATTAGCTAGTCCTCTTAATTTGGTATTCAATAGCAAGCTAACATAAAACAAAAAAGCAAAGGAGTTCAAGAAAAGTAGAACTTCGAATTAGCAGCTTTATTTCTTGTGATACTTTAACCCTGGGGAAGATGAAAAAAAACCCAAACCAGGCTAAATATGTTCTTTCCTCTCTTGTAACTTATTTTGAATTTGGGCCAATATGGTTGTGGATTTGGGTGCCAGCTCAAAGTTTTACCTAACCGTAGACCCCATTACTAATCTGCCATGTGTAATTTGTTACAGTCTGAAGTAGGTCTGTGTGTAGATTAGGAAAGTGAAGCTGGCAGAAATTTAGGTCAAGGGATGGCAAAAAGATTTTGTAATTATCTCCAGTGCTCATGATTAATTCTCAGAACAACACTGAGAAGAAAGCTGCAATGACAAGGCCAGCAGGCCCTCATGAAGTGAACAAAGTCTCAAAATGCCTGTAAGTTTTGGGAGGCAAAGGTCATAGGAGCAATATTGGGCCACTCCAACTCTATGTCATAAACTGTCAATAAAGAGCTCTTGTGCAGAGCAGACCTCATGTTTTCTCTGCCTATGTTTGTTTTTCCCCAGCACCCCATCAATTCACAGCACAGGGTTAATAAAAATCCACACAAGTCTCAAGGTGTTTCCTTTAAACTTCTTTGGAGGTTGCGTGGATAGACAATAACACACATCTGAGTGCATGCTCAGACCCCTAGTGGTCCGTGCCCTTTTTGCAGTGCATTTTAACATACAGTGTACTTATCTGGCAGGATTAAACTGAGGGCTGCAAAAAGTTTGCATGTAACATAAATTGCAGAAATATGTCACAAGAGGAAGACCTGAATCATCTTGGCCACACTGCCAGCATATCTAATCAAATTTATCACTGCATGACAAAGACTAAACCCCAAGTCTGGTAAAAGAGAAGATGAAGTTCTTCCGTCTGATCTTCCTGGCCCTCAATTCATTTTTATTCAACTTTTTAAAAGGATATCTATGACCTTTACTCTCATTTTGTCTTCTTAAACATCTTCTGGTTGTCTTCAGATTCCACAACATTTTACAAAATTGTGTTTAGGTGGAAAATTCATATAATATAAGGTTGAAAAATCAAAGACTAATACCTTGGAATCACAGCAGCTATTCATCAAGTTTAATTGCCATCAGGTCTACTAAACAGATAGCTGATTTACCTACACTGCATTGCACAGTAAAGGAGTATTATATGGAAAATACCAGGAGACAAGTCTTTTAGCAGGTGCACATTGATTTGTGGTTGAGCTAATTTCTAACCTAATGAGCTAAGTTCCCATGTTTTGTTTGGGTTTTTTTTCCTTAACATTCTGAAAAAAAATATATTTACAGGTCAGTTTTACCAAGGATTTCTGTGATCATAAGAAAATTTGTACATAAATGACAGCAAGTCAGATAGTTGTTCAAATGTGGCTTTATCGTGCATTTCACTATGTTAAGACACAGATAGAATAACTGAAAATTATTTGATCAGCTGTCTGTCAGCTCCAAGGGCTCTGTGATGTTTTATCTCTAGTTCTAGTAATTTAAAAGGTCAAATGCTTATTTTACAGAAAAAAACAGTTAATGCAGAGTGTCAGGAAGTGAGATAAAGAAAATCCTTTTATGTTTGAAAATATAGCCTTATCTTAAAGTTCACTTTTTATGTAAAAATAAGGCCAGCTCTGAAAAGAACAAACAATATTTTATTTTGTAAAGGAAGCAAATACAATTGGTGCATTTTTTTCAGTAGCAGAACACAGGCNCCTTTGTGCCAAAGTGCAGTTAAATGAAGAAGAACTAAACCTGAAGTTCCAGGGTAGACTTTGCTATGGACAAGCCATTTCATCACTGGATTCAAAAATTATCCTGGGGAAGAAAAAGTTTTAATAAGTCAGAACTAATAAGATCATGACTGAGAAAACCACCTGGACCTCTTTATGAACAGGAGTATCTATCTCTCACAATTGATCATAGCACATTTATTTTACAGGAAAATATAATCCTTTTTTAGGTTTTAACACTGTTACATCCTGACCTTAAAAAGTCAACACTATGCCATCAAACTATCACACTTCAGTACTGATGCTTCTGGGAAGAGCAGAAAAAATACGAGGTCACATTAACAGTATGGGTAGTGAAATATCAAAATCAAATTCAGGTTCTTGAATATACTCCCAAACCTAACATCCTGATTAATCAGGAACTACCACAGCTGCACTTACTGTTGGCAAAAAAGCGCATAAACCATTTGATAAATTTTGTAATTTATTATAAATTTAAAATACAGATCTGGCCAATTGAAAAGTTAAATACATACTTACAAATTTTTAATCATAGAATTATTGTAATTAAACTGTTTTAAAGAAATTTAGTTAACTTAGTAAGCAAATTGTAGTAAATAGTTTTCTGGATTTATTCAGAATATTGTTTGGCTGCAGAGCTGTTCTTAGACGTTTCTGTGTAGTAGTAGTTGAAACCTTCTCTTCATTTCCTTATGCACTTTCTTTCACAGAGCTTTTTCAAGAAAGGAATTAAAAGAGTCCTGGCAGAGTGATCAGAAGTGTGACATTCTGGAGAGGAAAATATATTTCTCCTAACCTCTTGCATGAGGTATTAATAGTAATTTCCTTTAAAATTCTTGTAGACATCTAGATAGGCTGCTTAACAGAAGTCTAACTGTATGTTGCAATACATAAATTAATGTAAGCCAATACAAGAATTATTGTAAACCAATTAATATGCAATCAGAAAAGCACCTTTCTACCTGAAGACTGACCAACGTGACTGCATCTCTGATGTATCATCTCCTCAAAATGTCATGGTACATTAGCTGCTTTTTGACATATATCCTCATCTGAAAGCAAAGTGGTTCTTGGGAATTAAATGTCTAGTTTTACAGCCCTTCAGTCTTTTCTGGCTTAGCCTCAAATATTCACAACCACCTGATGCAGCATTGTATGTTGGAGGAAAGTTGGCTGGAAAATGATCCAGCAGAAAAGAACCTGGGGGTGCTGGTCAACAATTGGCTGAACATGAGCCAGCAGTGTGCCCAGGCAGCCAAGAAGGCCAATGGCATCCTGGTTTGTATCAAAAGTAGTGTGGCCAGCGTGACTAGGAAAGTGATTGTCCCAATATACTTGGCACTGGTGAGGCCTCACCTCAAGTACTGTGCCCAGTTCTGGGCCCTTCACTACAACAAAGACATTAAGGTGCTGGAGAGAGCCAAGAGAAGGGCAATGAAGCTGGTGAAGGGTTTAGAGAGTAAGTCCTATGAGGGACAGCTGAAGGAGCTGGGTTTGTTTAGCCTGGAGAAAAGGAGGCTCAGGAGAGACCTTATCACTCCCTAAAACCACCTGAAAGGAGATTGTAGCAAGTGGGAAGGTGGTCTCTTCTTCCAAATAACTAGTAACAGAACGAGAGGACATTGCCTCAAGCTGCATCAGGGAAGGTTCAGATTTGACAGCAAGAAGAATTTCTTCACTGAAAGGGTGGCTAAGCACTGAAATGGTCTGCCCGGATAGGTGGTGGTTCACCATCTCTGGAGGTGTTCAAGAAATGACTGGACGTGGCATCTAGTGCTATGGTGTAGCTGACAAAGTGGTGATCAGCCAAAGGTTGGACTCAATGACATTGGAGGTATTTCCCAACCTAAAGATTCTGTGATATTTCATTCTTCTTTCAGCATTAAAGTATTGAGTAATGAAATACGTAGTACAGTATATCTGACAGATGAGAAGAGTCTACAGAGTTCATGGTCATCTATCCACAAATTAAAAGGCGTTAGTATTGAGATATTTGAGAACTAGTGTAGAAAAATAGTTTGTCCTACGATGTCTGTTTATGCCCTTGTGAACAAGTATGAATGTAACTAAAAGCACACAGAACTGTGCAGTTCCTATTTGCATATTCATATTATTTCAAAACCATTTTCTTCTCATAACTCTTCATGTCAACCATTGTAATTTTACACATTGTAATTTTACACATTTCAATCAAGTCTATTGATTGATTGGCAATGGTTCCAAGTGCATTGCTTCTAGTCTACAACAGAAATATTTCTACAGGAAACAGCATCCAACCTTCCAAATTGCCCAAGTAAAAGTCTATCAAAAAGTTAATTACTTCTCTTTTTAGATCAGTTTTCTACAGTAGAAAAGTAAGGCATTTTACTGAACTCCCCAAATTACAAATATAATACTCTCTCACAAAGGAACGAAAGAGTGACTTTTGAACCTCTGATTTTGGTAGAAATTTCCTATTTATCCAATTGAAATATATGGGCAAGTAATACCTTATTTCTATACAGAGTTTCTGTTTTATTTGCATTAGATGTACTTTGTATGGTACATAGCTCGAAACTTCCTTTTTTAAATTCAAAATAATGGTGGATTTTCCACCCAGTTTAAATGGAATGCAATACAGTCCTAAAGGTTTTAAACTAGGGACTAGGAAAATAATTTGGCTAAAATAAAACTGACCTGAAGCTTTGTGCAAGATTGAAACAAAACTTTGCATCTTGCAAAACTCTGATTTAAAATAATCTACATATATAATAGGCTATCATGACAGGAAAATTATATAATTTTTGTCTATTCTATAAGGCAAATACCCTTCTTTTGGGTATCTTGAGTTGATTCAGATAAGCATCCAGATTTTTAGCTGCTTATTTAATTGAGCCTCTAAACCTTTTGACTTTGCCCATCTCCAATTAAAAAATCCTCTCTGGGAAATTTATCCAGATGTAAATTCTACAAAAGCACACCTGGCAAAACAACATCTGCCTGACAATGACTTAGTGAGCCTCAGTAAAGGCTGACATATGTGCACATGCAATTGGACCTTATAGCAACAAAGTGTTTTACATATTAGGGTACACTGGGGAGTCCTGAATCCTGACAGAAAAATATGACGGCTTTTACACTTTAAATTACAGTGAAGCTGTATCCACAGATGTTGCAGGTACAACATGTGCTCTGATACAGCTGGCAGGTAAGGGAGGTCATGTCCGTAACTGCCTCTTCCTGATTTCTAGTGTTTGCTTCCATTCAGTTGTTGCAACTTGAGATCAGCATTTTCAGTGCTGACTGGAAGACTGTAAGCTCCAGTATCTCATACAGATGACTAAATATCATTCACTCTCCTTTATTGTAGCATCTCTTTCATAAGGTATGGGGCACAGTTTGTTGTGGTTTGGTCAGTGACAGGCACTGAGTAAGTTAAGAGTTTCTTTGAGATTAGTCAGCTGGAGAACTCACAGACCTATTGCTATGTGCCAAATGGCCACACTTTGAACATAGGGAAAGTAAATCTTACATTGTCAGGTTCTTGAAAATGAACAAAGGAGCTTTAATTCTGAAGGAAAATGGATGGATACATAGCCTGGTTTTTTATGCTTACCTTTGTTTCAAAATTATAACAAAATTCCTGGAAATATTTATACTTGGGCAAATTCTGGGAGCAGGACATGTCCCAGCTGACCACCAAAATCTGAATGTGGAATAAAAGGACATTTACATTCATGAGGCAGAGCAGCAGTGCTGCACTGTTTGCTTCAGAGCTGCAGGAGCCCTCTGACTAAGGCAGGCTTTATTAATTTTTTCCCAAGCAGTGCATTCCCCTGGATACCCAGTCTCACTCATAGTCCTTCTCTTTCTCAACCTACCCACAAGATTCACGGACTATTCTGAGTTGGCAGGGACCCACAAGGATCATCGAGTCCAACTCTTAAGTCAATGGCACACATAGGGGATTGAATCCATGACCTTGGCATTGTTACAACCAAGTTTTAACCAACTGAGCTAATCTCAGGGATTTATGTTTTTGAGAGAGTTGTGCATTACAGAGTTTGGTCTTAGAGGACCAGTATTGCTTTTAGAAAGGCAGGCTTGAACTTTTATCAAGGTGGCTTCAGAGGATAAATGGCCAGGGATAAAAAGTGCCTGTGAGAGTTAGAGAAATCCTCTGCCTACTTTTAGTAGGCCCAATCTAAGTGCAGTGTGTGCTCATCCATTTTTAAAGTAACCCTTTCCTGCCTCTTATTTTGGCATCTACAACTCATGAAAATATTCCTTCATTTTCAAACAACAAGGAGTGGTTGTGCCATAGTGTAGGATTAACAGGGAATTAAAATTTTGTGACAGTTCCACAAGCAAAGATGAATAGTCTAGTGATGAGGAAAAAATGAGCCAGAAGTGTAAGTTGGCAGAGTTTGCAGCTGGAAGGACATCATTAAAATCTTTCCCCTGTTTCCAAGCTGGTCGTTTTTATGTTGTCTTTAACCTCTTTTACTTGGGCATGAATCTGTTTTTGTTCAAAACCCACACTGCACAGTATGAAAAGTATGATCTGCCTCTTCCAAACTATTTCCAGTGAAACCTTGTATCATTGCACCTTGCCATCTCTCCGCTCACTTCTGTGCTGTAGACTTTTCCAAAAGCTTACGTTGGCCAGATGTATGATATGATGTGACTCAAGTTTTGGGCAATAGTATCAGCAGAGATGAGAGTTGTCAGGGTGTATAGATGTCTCCTTAACAAAGGAACTGTTTCTAGTGCTGTGCATCTCCCTCACTCCTGGCTTTACTGTATTCACTGCTAGGTGATTTTAGATGTTGAAAATTCTGTAATCACGTTTCTTTTCCTGGAAAGGGATATAAGTATTGAATAGATGCAGGCTTGACTACATCTGCGTCTGTAATCAAATAGCCTCTTGGGAACTGACCTTAAAGACCAAGGCCAAATTTTTTAATGAGAACTTAAGCAGTGTCTTATAGCAGCATGTTTGACTTTTTGGGAGGTATGTATAACACCTACCAAACTCTATTTCCATCAGGTTAGGGCATGTACACATTTAAGCAATATATCTTTTATTCCATTTAACTGTATTTCATTAAACTCTTTTTTCCTTCTTGTAAATGTTCTGTTCACATTTTTTATTTTCTTTTTTTTCTTTGACTGGGCAATTAGTATTTTATTTCAGTAATAGAACAAAAGTTCTGTAAATCATTAGATTTTTATAGATATTGGAAATAACTGAGTAATTTCTTATTAATAGCTCACTGTAGAAGACTGAGTATATATTTGACACAAGCCTAGAGGAACAACATACCCCAAAGTAAAGCTTCTCCATTTCAGCACAAGTCAAAAAATCTGACTGAAAGTCTGAATAGACTGAAATATTGGTCCATTCTTTCATGACAAATAAAGATTTCAAAGATTGTCGACACAGCTTCTGAGGAAAGCTAGTAGTTGTTAAATCATCAGATTAAATGAGATAAAGAAAAATATATCCATGAAAGTCAGGGAGAAACTAAAGCTAATGAACTGAGATTGATCATGTAATTCATGATCTTTATCCTGACTTTGCTCAACCTGGGAAAGGAAAAGTAGAGGATGAGAACCTCAGATACGGAATACAAACTCTGAGTCTCTATACTGTGGCAACACAGGACAGGATAGCTTAAACTGGCTGAAAAGCATGCAGAAGTTGAATGGAATGATTACTACACATACTGCAAAAGGTTATTGGACACTTCAGCAACTGGCATTTGTCCAGCAGGAAATACCTTATATTTTTGGACATGTGAGTTACTTTTAGTAAGGCCAGCATGGTCACAAATGTAGGTGGACAGAGCTATCAGATCACCTTTCACACCTATCATTGTACCAGGAACCTCAGCTGGAAAAGGCTTAAAGAAGTATCTTCCAACACCAATAGCACCGATACTGCTGGGACTACCAAAGTTTGGTCTCACTAGTCAGTGAAGATCAGGCAGCTATTAGCACATGGGATGCAATACCACTGGCTTTGTTGGTCTCAATGTTTCTTTGTTGAAAGGGATCAAAAAAAATTGTAAAGAATTGAGAAGCTGCTGGTTTTTTTTCTAAGCTTGGAAGAAAGCAGATGATGCATGCTATGATCATTCATGAGACTGAAGAATGAGAAATTTGGATTGATAGGACAGGACTATGTCAATTAACTATGTCAATATGGGAATGTATTAATTGTATTCAGCTATGCATTTAAATTAAAATAATGGAACATCGGCACAACATTTTAAAGAATGGTTATTAGTAAATCTAGCCTCCAGAATGTTTTAATTAAAGATATTTTCAATAGGACTTACAATGTTTCCTGTACTGACTGCAAGATCTTTTTTTCAGAGATTTATTTATGGTAGTGTTGAGATCTAACCCTGTATTTTACTTTTAGAAATGCTGTAAAGCAATGTAACCCCAGACTCTGTTTCAGAAAAAAGTTAAGGTGAGGTGCAGGAAAAAAGTATATAATAATGGTGCATAACATAGTCTCATGACCCCTCCACTGTTTCAGTCATACCACAGATATTTCTGGATACTGTGACAGCATCTGTGGAACTATATTCCAGCTGTTCTCAGACTTTCCCATTTCTGGAAGCCTGCCCCTCCCTCAGCTCCAACCGCAAATGTCCACACAATAGAAATTCTGTCTTCCTCCAAGAGATCAGTCCTAGACTAACCGGAGATTACACCAGAATGTCTCTATTATTTTTTCACTCCCATGTAAGGACCTTTAGAAACAAAAAGTCAGACACGAATTCTTTACCTCAAAGTAAGACATCAAAACTTTCAGGAACTAACTCAGGCAGAATAGTGTGTAAAGGTCTTTCCCAAAGTTACCAAGGTCTTTGGTGCTGGTATGTTCAAGCTGTGAATCAGGATGTCAAAATATGCAAAAAACCTACACTTTAATAAGTCACAAAAAAATCCAAACCGAATGAATGAACGTTCTCTTTAAATTTAGGCAACTTGCGTGATGACAATCAGCAGTTCTGTCACTTGCAGATGTCACCAGCCATCACTTGCTACTGCTTTACTTCAGATTTGAACTTCCATCTGCTCTTCCTTTACTGTGATTTGCTTTGAAATAACCCTTCCTACCTACCATGATGTCTAAATATTTGGGAAAGCATTTTCAAAAGATACAAAACTTATACAGGCTACTTTAGATTTTCTTTAACAAGACAGAAAAAGGAATAAGCCTTCAGAGTTCTGTTGAGAGTTTTGATATACACAGATACCCCTGATTCCTGATGTCTGTAACCTCAGTTCTAGTATCCAGAACTCCACTGAATTCTTATTTCCAATAACTCTTAGTAATAATATATTCTATTTAATTTTTACAATACTGCATGCTAAGCTTACCTTTAAGTCACATATTATGTTGGTTAAATATGTACATGTAGAATGGTTGTGTGGGCACCCAGAAATATTAAAAAAAAAGATAAAAATTAAACTATTAAACTTGAAGTGTATTCAAATAAATGCCTTACCCTCATCCCTATTCCACTATTTTTTCAGGTTTGTTTTTTCTTTAATCTGGTTTTTCTGCAGGATGTTTTGCAAGTTTGCTAAGGAGGTACAGAATTTAGCCAATGGATGTGAAAAAAAAAAAAAGAGCCTGTTCCTGGAAATATTAATGTGTGCTGGTTACATACCAGACTTTAGGCTTCTCTGTCTAAGCAATAGGGAGCACTTTAGTTTGTGCATCGTATTTTCTTATTTTCTAAGATTTTCTTCTGGTGCAAGCTGTTTTCATTCTTGTTAGTGTAAGTTGCCTTTCTGATCCTGTTCAGAATGATGGCTCTTATACATTTAAAATGAAAATATTTCAAAATTTGTTAAGTTCATCATGAAATGTTATTTTATGAAATATAGGAATAGTCATGAGAGTTTAAAGCAAATGACTATTCTTATCATTCTTACATAAAGATAAAAACTAGGTAGCCCTCATTATACTAGACACAGAAAATCAATTAGTTTCTCCATTATCATGATACTGAGAAGCATACTAAATGCAGATTATTAGGAAGTGCCATTCTCATCCCTACAGCTAAAAGACAAGAATAGAACAAAAAGGGGATACTGATAAGGGGAATTATTTTCCTATGCAATTAGCAGTGTTATTCCCTTTTGCAGGGTGACATGGCAGCCAGGAGTTCAGGAAGTTGTGGGTTTTTTCCTTAAGAGATTTTTGGCTATATAGAACATCCTGTGTAGTTAGGGCTAAAATACTAAGAGTTTCCACTGAGTTGCAACTCTCTGGCTGTTGTTCTTTAACTTACTTCTGAATAATAACATAGATTTTAAAATCCCTTTTCTTCTACACGTCGTCTTCACAGCAGGCTTTCTACAACAAATTTATGTCCTCTTTTTTCAGGACATCAGTACTAAACTAGCAAATCTTGGGAAGCAAGATCTGTCATGGTAAGCTGCTTGCGATATTATCAATAACTTTAACTAGAAAAAGGGAAGACTACATAAGTGAAGTCTAGAATAACCAATAGTGTTACTGAAGAATGACTAAAATGATCATTATATCCAGGGTTTTCATTTTGCTGCATTTTGGGCCAAAAATTAATTTTTGTCCAAAGAGCTTGACAAATGATAGTGGAACAACTGGCAGACAAGCAGACAGAGATGATACGTGAGTGATTATGGATGCTTGCAGAAAAAATATCTGTGATTTGATTTAAGTTTTATTTGCTGTGACAATGTTTTTCTTTATTTCCATGACAATAAAAAAGAAGATAATATCTTAAAAACTTGCTTTAAAACCTTGCATTATTTTTTCTTGGCTTTCACTAAATATGAACAGAAAGAGAGTAATTGTTATTTTCCATGCGGATAATCCAAGATTAGAAAAAGTGTGGGAATACTGACCTATTGTTCATTCATTTAAAAGTTAACTTTTCTGCATAATTCCTTATTTATTTTCATGTCTCAACATTTACATGCAATCACTAAAATGAAATGAGTACTAGGTGAGTATGAAAAAATGCATTTGACAGTGTCTCAATAATATATATCCGGAGAAAAATGAGCACAATTACAGTCTGAATGGGTGGAGGGAGTCCCTATGTTCATGACTGGGTTACACAGAAGAATGAGGTGAATCAAACAGCACTAGTAGGGAAAGAACTTTCTTAATAGGTCCAGGAGAACAGTGCATAATTTACATAAAAATAAGTGGAATATGTGACCATGCTAATAGATCACTCCTCATACCCTCATCATCCTGGTAGCATGCAAGCCATCCCATTTGCTACATTGAAGACTGCGGACTTTGGAGTATGAGAGCTCCTTGATTTGTCTCCCAGGTTGGCCCTTATAAAAGACAGCTTCTGTGAGGTCATAAAATACTTGGGATGTAGGGCTTTAAAATGATTGCCAAAGTTATGGTTGAGTCAGTCAAAATAAAGAAACTACTCTAAATCAATTTTTGGGAACCAGGGAAAATTGTCATACTGGTGTTAGGTGGACTGTCTTGATAGAGGATGACATAGAATCTTGTATTGTTTTTATCAGCAAACAACCTTTGATGCATATTTTTCTTAAAACAAGCCCTTAGGTAACAGATAATTGTAGAATGTATTTGATTTTGGACACATTCCATGTTTACTTGCAATAACTGCCCTGGGAGACTCATTAATACTTTAAAGCTTCCTATTAAATGGAAACCTCACAGTACTTTCTTTTTAATAAAATAAACTGTAAGGTGAAAATATTTTCTATTTGCTTTTTAATTATGAATGCCTGTCTCAAAAAATTACTCTTAATTTGTTTTAAGTGTTATGTCCTTTCACAGGCATGTAAATGAATAATGAAAAAAAGTGTAATAAAAGCAAACAATAATTATTCATATTGACCTGAGGCATTTAATGAAGTAGAAGAAAGCCTAAAGAAACAGATTTCCTATAGTGCTGCTTTCTTAAGTGTACTAAGGTAATTAGCTTTAAGAGGAGATAATTTCAGTTCACTGAGGTTGCTCTTTTAAGTCTTTCTGGGAAATTTGGATTTTCCATTGATAGTAATTTCAACATGTCACACTGGAGCCAAAGTGAATTAAAGTGAAGAGCTACACAGTCTAAACAAATAGTCCTTCCCATGATCAGAAGCCTGACAACATAACAGCATAAATTATAGTCACATGCCCACAAGTAATGCAGGAACAATTAAGAAAAATAATAAGAAAACCTCACTGCAATCCATAAACGATATCTTCTATTGCGCTAACATTTTAATCTGTCTTATTTTCCAATTTATCATGTTGCATTTTTACCCATCTTAAGAAAATAAACAACGAATGTTCCTTTCTCTGCAATGTATTATTTTTTCTGATTAAGTGGTGACATAGTAATTCTCCATGAAAATAACTTGGTAAATCCTCAAAACCATCAATAAATAACAGAAAAGCTCCAGTTCTTGTCTCATTTTGAAGGATAGTTAGGATATATACCATATATTTGTTTGTGAGTAGTGGTATTTTAGTAACTTATTTTACATATTGAAAGTGTCTATTTTATTCTTACATGTCAATATTGATTTTTGTACACAGTTGTATTTTACTTGTTCCTACTAATTTTTATATGAAAAACATCATACATTCTCCCCATTTTTTTCATCTATCTTATTTCCCCCATATTTCTCCTACTGTTTTGGATGTGCCCCATTTAATTCTCTTTTCTCATTCAGGGCAAGTATTCCCGTACGTGCTGTCTCATTTGAGCTTCCTCTGCATATCTTCTCTATAACAATTTTTAAATTCTTCTCATGCTACTTTCTAACTAAATAAGAACTTAAAGTGTCTGACTACTGCTTGTTGTGAGAATCTCCCACTCTTTGGCATGGTTATTCTCATCATGGAACATCCTCGTTATGTGCAATTGTATGCGGAGAATTTAAGCACGAAGTGATTGGGGGCTCTGATTCATTCAGCAGACAAACAATCCAACACCATTTTGGGCATTTCCACCTTCCTTGCTCTCCACAGGTGTGTGTTGCTACCTTTCTGTGGCACACTTGTGCTCCTCTAGAAAGCTTACATTTCACTTTTTTCAGTTCACAGTCTTCAGTAGCAACTTCAGATATCTGGAAGCTGAAGCTTAGGTGCAGGATGTGTGACAGCACACCCCATCTGATATCCCTGCAAGCAGATGCCATTCTTCTCCCTATGCTTTTGTTAGCATCCCAGCAGTGACTTCTCCTCAGCATCACCTACAATAGGAATGGAGAAAGACTCTTTCACCTTTTGTTTTTTTTTTTCTAGTATATGTTACTGCAGATCTTTTCTTGTTTAAGATGCATTCTCTCATTGCACCTTTGACCAAGTGTAAGTTAAATGGTAAAGTTGATGGCAATGCCTCTAATGAGCCATTCTGCTCTTTGTACCTGCAGACAAGAGGCACTTGATAATGACAATACCTTGAGGACTTCCCTAACTCGATGATAAACAGGAGAGATTTTTCCCTAACTGAGTAGTATTTAAAGATTACTGTGTAGCACACAGGGTAAGAGTATGCTTCTCAACATGAAATCATCCAGGTGGATGCTGCAGATAAGAAAAGGTATTAGATTTTTTTCATGTATCACCTAGTCCTCTCTCAGTCTCAATCTTAAAATACACTGTTTTCATAGCTATTTTTTGTTGATCACATATGCATGGTCAACTACAGCTCAGAAAAGTGTCTTAAGAATTTAAACCAAAGTCTGCAGAAGCATCGTTAGAAACTATTTGTGTTTTTCTGACTTGGATATATTTTTTACATTTTATCAGTCAACAAATTACACCTGCAAGAAGTTACTATTTATCTCTTCTAAGAAAAAATTGCATTTGGAAAGGATGAATGAGAGATGAAGACTCTTACAATACTTAAAGAAACAGTAAGCCCTTCATTAGGTTCATGTTGTTTTCTCTCTCAATAAAAACCATTTTAAGCAACATTAAGCAAGAAGTTAGCTGTATATTGGTATGGCTCTATGGCAGCCATTTTTTAAAAGAGGGAATTAAAATATTAAAAATCTAAGTGAATTAGGTGCCCATCCCATTTTAGAATGACCTGAGCATTAGGAGCAAACAGTTTTAACCAGACTCCTAAAATCAAGACCAGATGCCTTTCTAAATACCATGCTGTAATTCAACCATATTTTTATTAGACATAGTACAGGAATTACAGGGTGAAATTCCATGGTTTCTGTTATGTAAGACGTCAGAGTACATGATGGCACAATCCCTTATGTCACTAAAATCTCTGAATAACTGAAGATGATATCCCATCTTATTTGCTCAAATTTCACTTCTTTGGTTCTTTCAGTGTTGTAACTTCTTTCAATTTTCAGCCACTGAAGTAGGTTCTGGGAAATCTTTGTAGGCAAGATTTGCATTTTTAATTTAACAAACAAGGACAACCCTCAAAACATTGGGAAAACCTTTCCATGACATTTCACCATGCTTTAATATGTTTATCTCACTTCAGAATTGAACTGAAGGGAACGCATATCTATGTTTTCACATTCACTAGAATGTTATTATCACCAGGCAATAAATCTGGGAATTTATGCTGGGTTCATATTCATCTGCTTTATCAGCAAAATCAAAATACTGATTAAAAAAATAGGATCTATTTCTGAACTAGGACTTCTATGAATTTGGAAATGATAATACCTACTGAAAGGCCTTTCTCATACCCTCAGGTTCACTTCTGATGAGCTTCAAAAATTTTCTTTTGTGCTTTGAAAAAAATCCTTTCTCCTTTTCAGCATGCTGAAAACCAAGTATTTAAAAGAGTTCAAGTGGTGTTAAAACTTCTGAAGAACTCTATTGTCAATAAAACCTGTACATGCTTAAACCATGTCCAACTATAAAATGAGTTTGGAATGGCTTTTCTGTTAGCCAAGATCATTTGAATGGAAGAAAATCGAAGGTCGAGTCTGTCTAATGTAAGACTCAAGAATGAAAAAAAACCCCACCACTCTACCGAAAAACAGCCCAGAGCAATCAGTGTCAGTGGGAAATGGAAGGAAACAATAGGTGTGCTTTGACCTCATATTGTTTTTTCCTTTGGGTCTGTGAAGTCATTAGAAAACTTTGGTACCCTCTGCTGGCCAAGTAATAAATCTGTAACCCTGGAGCTGTGCTGACATTTCCATCGATGCTCACATGCAAGCAAGAAACAAGAGCCACGTTAACTTGCATTCTGTTAAAGAAAAAAAAAACCCAAACAAACCCCTTCCAAAAACCCAAAAACAAAAGCAAAAAAAAACAACCCAAAAAACCCCCCAAATGAAAACCGAAACATATCAGAAAGTGGAAGTCAGGAAAAAGATGCAGGCTACCCAGAGAGTGCTATAAAAAAAGATCTTCACTAACTTATATACTTAATACTATAGCTTTTTATCAAGCATTTTTAAAATATTAAGCCTCTACCTAAGGATATTAGATTTTCAGATTATATTGTAGCAGTGCTATACCATGACTGCAAGCATGCTTGTGCTGTTCCTCTTATCTCTCAGGTCAGAGCTCACTGCTGCTAAACAGAGGGAGCATGGCACATCTGGTGCACTGCTTTAACATCTAAAAGAATACATATGCATATTTCTTTGAAATGGAGCAATACCCTCCATTACATGAATTCATTTTAAACAGAAATCAGTGAAGTTAAAACTGTTTTATCCATTTAAAATAATGTGTATTTGGTGCCTTACAGTTCATGGGGTTAAAAAGGTAAATGGTTTCATGTATACCATAGGCCTCCGCTAAAAAGAGGACAATAATGATGAGCTAGCCACTTTTGCAGAGGTGGAAAGTAACTAGTCAGAATAGTTAATCTTTTGAGATACATCCCTGGCATTAAGTGGATTCTTCTCATTCAGCTGAAGGCGCAGCAGCTGGATTCTGTCATCTCTGACTAGGGCGGTCTTGTTAGTGTAGGATGACCTCTGAAGCACTAACACAGATAATACTGGCACCTCTCTCCACTCTAATCAACTACCAGTCTGAGCAATTCTACAGGAGATGGGGGCATTAAGGCCATATTATTTTAAACAAAATTCATTGATGGTAGCAGAGTATTGTGACAGCAAAAGACAGATTTTACCTTTCCCACCAAAGGTTCTTAAGGCTAAATTTGTGGAATGATCTGTAAAAACAACATAGCTCTGTATTTTCTCCGTTTTCTTAAAATCATATTTTGCAAACCTAGACTGTTTGTGTCAAGTATGTCTAAGCTAAGACTCTCACAGTGTTACTGTCATATATAAAACTGCTGGTTGAAACCACATATAGCTTGCTCTTCATCTCTTTCCACATAGATTAGAGCTGGCAGGAAATTTTTGGGCATTTAGCCAGAATGTGAAAGGCTCAGGTTTAAATTACTGTTCTGTCCTGTCCTGTTGAAGAGCAGGGCATTGAAAAAAGATCTCCTAGATCTGAACTGTCTACTCTTGTGGCTGTATCAGATGCTGTTTTGGTGATGGAGCTCTTGCATTCTGAGCATTTTCAAAGAAGTCTCATTAAAAATCGACCTTTTTTCTTTATGTGCACCAATCTTCACTGAAAATATTTCCTGTTGTAAAGTTTTCAGTCATAGCCAATCCAGGAAGCTATATGTGGGGAAAAAGAAAAAAAAAAAGAAAAAAAAAAAAGAAAAAAAAGGAAAAAAGACAACTGAGCTATCAGTAGTTACGAAACACCAAAATAAAGGTAGCAAACTATGTTGAAAGGGATTCCTATGACACATGGGCTTTTAGTGCCTTGCATCTCACTATACTTGCAGAGCACAGGCATGTGGTTGATAAGAATGCACCAGTGCACTACATACAAAGTACAGTATGCTAATTTCATAGATAGCAACAATTCTGTTTATTCTTCTTACTTATAAATAATTTATTAGAAAATTACCACTATCCACATTGTCAACTAATTTGTGTATACAAATATAAAGTGTGCTTAGCTTCAGTTTTCTGCTGTGCTTGTCCTTCTATAGCAGTAACAAAGGCTTTCTGAATCCTTGGGATACTGGAACATTGCTGCCTTGTGCCTGGACAACAGAGAGACATTGGCTTTGGTTGTGTTGGAGAGTGGCTTCAGTTATGTTTGGGAGTGTTCACCTCTGAAATTCAGATCCTACTGTTAAAAGCACAACAGAAATAAATGTCTGCATCTGAATTAAGATTGTTTACATTTCCTGTCATAGATAGAAATATCCACA
>VWZD01007957.1:105430-118487 GCA_013396695.1 Sakesphorus luctuosus | reverse complement strand
ACCAAGATCCACAATTTTTAAGAGGCATTCTGGAAAAAAATTGCTTGTTGGATGACAGTGTGAAATATAGAGGGGACATTTCAAGCCACAATTTAGCGCAATTTTTTACCTGATATTAGACCTACCTTGCTATTGTTTGGAGTTTGGCTTATTCTGTGATCAAAATCCCACATAGTACTGAAGACTTCAGACTTAGTATACATAGTGAAATCTGTATTTGGATTGGGCAATTATCTGATTTTCTATCAATAGAAATCTGAAGCTATTGTCTGAATGTAAACTGGCTCAGAACAAACTACCTTGATCCACACACAGCCTCATCTTAATAGTGCCCCATTTCAAAGGTATGCTATTTTTGAAAGTAAAGTACCCTCAATATTCACAGTTTTACTTTTAGCATGTGTATTATAGAGTCATGGTTGTACATCACATACTGTCTATAACCTTACTTACATAGATTATAAACCATGATTGTTACAGCTGCAAGATATTGAAGATCAATACCAAAAAACTATGTTCATTAGGCTCTTAACCCATGTCTCTCCTTGAAAAGCATATTATCATAGTTGGCAATATCAATAATTTTGCCTAAAATAAGCAGCACAATGCTGCCTTGGTTTTATGATTTAAAGGTAGTTACTGAGAACCCTTAAGTTCTTAATATATAATTTAGAATCAGCTAAAGGTACACAAGACCTCATTTATTGGAGAATCAGAGGTGAATAAATCCATATTAGCTTTTCTTTCAAACTTTTGGTTCAAATGTACCTGGTAGATTTATGGCTTGACTGTGCTTCGGAAGTCTGACTCCCTGTGGTGATTTCCAAAAGTCTGCAGGGAGGAATATACCCTTAGAGTTGCAAAAGATTATGACATTATGTATGTTAAAAAGAGAATGAATTATGTGGGTAGTCATGCATTCAATATATTACTAGAGAGGGGGTTATATGAAAACATGGCCTTTCTGTCAGAAGGAATAAATGAAATATATAATTTGTTTTGTCCTTCTCTTAAAAGAACAAGGGAAAGGAGATAATCTGTCTTAATAAGGGCGTGCTTAGAGTATCAACCAACAAGAAACTAATATATTCTTAAACATCCATATGTGATCTCCTTATTAAATTAGGATGTTGACTTAAATTTAAAGTATCAATATATAAATCAGTCAGTCAGTTAAATTAGTCAGTTTTATACTGATAAATGGGAGTTAATAAAGCAATTACTTCTTTCTGAACCATAAGGTTCTGGTTTCCAAATCAGTTGTATGAGTTATGGATTACTGACATAATTTACAAGTTTTCATTTATGTGGATTATATCCTTGACTTTTGAGTAATTAGTCCTTTATTGTATTAAAAGCACAACAAAACAGTATTTGAGTAACATTAAGGTTGGAGCAAAGCAACAGAATCTCACATCTCAATTTATGGTAACAGTGTTCCTTACTCTAGCTGCTGTTGTTCATAACATACAGGGAGTTAAGGACAGAATTGTTGCCTTAATATTGAAGGTCATGACTTTTCAATGTGTGTTGTGACCTATGTTATATACCTGTAGAGTTATGCCTTTTCTTTCTCTCATTTCTATAAGTACATACCACTAGCAGGCAGTTCTGCACCTATGCTGGCCATTTGCTATGAAAGAAATGGTATTAAAACTTGTCAGTATATTGCCACACAGTCTTCAGGTTTTCTATGTTTATGAGGCCCAGCTTTGTATAGGTTGACATCATTGAAGGATTTTCATTTTAATTTTTCACATGCCTTTCTCCTTTTAATATTTAATGCCTGGTATTTAGTGCGTTATTCTATATCTATCTATCTATCTATCTATCTATCTATTCTACTCAGACAGAAGCAACTTGACTCTTGGGACACACAAGTCTCATAGAGCTGCACAAATCAGCAAAAGTCAGACAGAATTTTGATAAAGCTGAAATAGTTTTTTACAAAGCAGTTCTAAAATTCAAGAAAGGTAATGGTTTGTAGATCAAGACATTTACTATCCTCTACTGTGTTATTCATTAGAAGCACATTAACACCAATGGTAATAGCTGTTACGAAAGAGCATAATAAAAGTATTTCAGGAAGACATAATGCATGCTGATGGCATCCGTGTAGTTCCGTTCATCCAGTGTTTCAAAAAAAAAACCAAAAGCAAAACAAAAATGGAACTCTAATCAATAAAATCATATTCAAATTGAAAACATCATGTTTCTCATGAAAAACATAATTGATTGGGAAGCAACAACCTGAGAAACCAAACCTGGCTGTATAGTGCCTGAGACATCCCAGATAGAAGTAAGGAATNGGATGCGGGAGGGAGAGGGAAGAGCAACACATCAAGATTCATGTGGCCAACAGTAGGCTTACCCTGAGCTCTTCCCCAAATATCAGACTCTTTACAGACTAGCAGAACTAACAGGAGTCTGGTGAAAGAGTAACTCTAGTCTGCTTATTTACGTTGTTACATTTACCTTGCAGGCAATCCAGAAACTGTATTTAGGACTAATCATGGGATGAGCAATTTGAGAGATTGTCTTCCATCTTCCCACCATATCTCCGTTCAAACATTAACAACTAATAGGCAAGACTTGTAGAATCTGTCCTTCCTAATGGCATGACCAGTGCTGTAGTGTGATGTGGAGCCAGTGTACTTAGCCACTTGCCATAAAGAAATTGTTTTCATTAATAAAAATAATTTTCCCGATAAGAATTTTGGGGTATTTTTTTCGCACTGAAGTGTATTAAAACATATAAATATCTACCCCTGAATTGTTGTACACCAGTATATGTCCAGTACATCATATATTTTAAAGTTCACAAAGTCTGAGCTTCAAATATTAATGAGCCAAACAATAACTCATGACAGAGGCAATCAGGTGGTGATCTCCCTGGTATGTGTTTGAGACCAAGTATTGTTTTCAGATCTCATACTGTATAAAAGTACTTCTAAGGAAACATTATAATGGATTTCCTTAATTTTATCAACGTTTACTGTCAACCTTATATAATTGGATAGTATCTGTTGTGTCAAACAGCTTTGACCAGAGCTATTTGGCCTGCGCTATTGGCATTAATATTATAGTAAGGAATCAATAAGTCTGCCAGTTTTGTAGGTGTTACCTACATCTGAACTACATGCCTGGCTAACAGAAAACTAAACGGATTTACTATCAAATAGGATATATTTCTATTAAAATATTAAAGCACCTTAATAAACTTAATTGAAATGGCCAGTGTTTGGTAGACCTAACAGAAACTGGACTAAACTATTCCAATGTTGACTCAGGAACAGCCAAACTGCTTCCATTCACACACCTTTCTTTTTGGACCAAACTAAAATGAAAGTTAATCTAATTATTTAAAAGGAGGGGCATTTTGACAGAACTTCAGTTTGCCCTTCAGTCATCTATAATTTTATGGGATTTTTAGATAACAGAACTTCCCTAAATATTCCTTCCAGGATGCTAAAGCAAAGCTATTTGTTTACGGTATACAGAGTGATGCCAGATCTCGCTAGTCTGGAGGCAAGATTTTTCAAACTTTTGATCTGCAGGCTCTGGTTTCCAGAATGTTGAGAATCCATGTTAAAAAGGAATCTGGTGTACAGAGTCTGTTCATCGTGTTGCCACAACCATAAAACAGAACCAGATAAAAAATAAGGGGTGATAAGTGCTGATTAGAAGTATGGAATAACTATGGAGAGCAAAACAATAATGGTCTATATAGAGGAGGTATTAACAAAATCAAGGAGTATGTGGAAGAGATGAATATAAGATGTTTATTAAGTTTTTCTTCACACAAGAACACAGCACATGAAAACAGAGTCAAGATAAAGGTTTTTTCTTTCCCCACATAACTAAATGGTATTCACAGAGTACTGTGGTAAGGAGTTGTTAGCCATAGAGTGCTATGGAAGGTAAAATACAAAAAGTTTTTATGATCAAACAGTATTAAGCCAAAGATGGATCCACTAGCAACTTTTAAACATGAAGGAAACTGCTCAGCAACTGCTAAATGTTGAGAGACTGTATCAAATTATTTTATACCTGTTTCTTATATCCCTACATGACCACTTCTAGGGGCAAGATACTGAGCTATGCAGACTTTTGTTTCCATAACCCTTTTGACATGCTCCATTGTCAAGGGCTTAAGGAAAGGAAAAATTCTCATCAATTATGACTGATTTTTACCCCATCTCTCTAAACTGCCCTACAGACCAGCTCTCCTCCTTACTCTTCTGTGCTTCTTTCCTTTTCCCCATTTCCTTCTTGTCATATACACTCCTTTTAGGAAGGACATTGCAGATGGAAAGAACCACATCTGATGTATGGCCACATCTGAACTCCATAGGCAGTAATCTTTCCTTCAGCATGACTTTGGCATGACTACTGATCATGACTATATTGCTGCTGTGTTCATTTCCTTCATCAGATTGTTGCCTAAAATTTTAGAAAAAAACACTTCGAGCAATATTATCTGGATGAGTTAGAGAATAGCTCTTTACTGAAAAGCTTTTCAGGGTCACAAAATTTATAGATGCACATTCTGCATAGGCGTGCTTACTAATTTTATAACACTTTTTAGTTACCATAACTAAAGGTTACATCCAACCCAAGAATCATCCTCCCCCATAACCTCCCCTAGATCTGCCCCTTGGCATATCTCCCCTCGCTGAGTTAGAAGGTCTCAAGACCCCTTACTTCTTCATCTTCACTTCACATTTCCTTCTTTGGAGCTTCTCCAAGGTCTCTGGGGCTTCTATAGCTTTGACTCAAATGGTACCTTATTTTGACTATAATACGTACTGCTACTCTACTCCTGGTACTTGTGTCCCAGGCATGGTGTTCTAGTTGCTATCTTACCCTTAACACAGAGATTCAGGAATATGACACAAAGGTAGAAACTTCTAGTTGCTACATCAAATATGAGAAACTATACAGCTATATAAAAGTTTACAAATATATAAAAAATATATACATACATATACAAATACATGAAGTCCTAAGGCATCAAGATAAGAACTAGACTTTCATACCTGATTGTTCTGAGCTAGATTGTTTGTACGTACTTCTTTTGTTAGATGAAACATTCAAAACAATGGTTCTAAACGACCACATGACCATGATAGTTAATGTAAGCAACAACTAAAATGTTTTTGATTTTGAAAAACAGAGAAAGTTAGACCAAATTCAGGCTGCATGTACTTAACATTATCCAAAATGTTGCAGGTAGGTTTAACAGAAGGCTGATTTTGATAAATTGTTCCAACTCTGAAGCCACATTGCAATATTTCTAAATTCTTTTGAGATGATTAGACTGGTAGTTTAGCATCTATCATTTAAGATAGTTTAGCATGATAATGGTTAGAGATACCTCATTACACATCCCTGCTGTTGCTCTCATCTGGTATGGCTCATATTGCTGATATGCAGTTGCTCCTCTTGGTGAATTTGAAGGAGTACTTTTTGAATACAAGAAGGAAAAACTGATTTTGAAAAGAGCCTTAGTCTAAGGGAATAAGTACTTAATTTCCTTATACATGTCAAAGAACACAGTATGGTGTTTCTTTTTCTGTTGGGTGTTTTTAGTTTGTATTTATGCCTTTTCTTAGCCACCAGCATGCTTGCAGCAAGCGTAGGTAGCACTCTTCCCAAATCTTCATTCGCAAAGCCTAGCCATGATGATGATGATGCCTCTAAGGTTGTATTCTTAGACCTCTGGCACAAAACTGAAGGAAATACAGAAAAACTTCCCACAGTCATTCTTTGTCTGGGTTACCATGAGACATTTTGTAATGGCAAGACAAAAACAGTGTAAACCATTTTGGATGATTTCAGCCACCTGGACTAGTGGAAGTCATCCTTGCTCATGGCATGACCTAGATGATCTTTGAGGCCCCTTCCAACCCAAGCTGTTCTAAGATTCTATTATTCACTTCCCTCTCCCTTGGAGAAGCTTGGGTGCCTCTCCTTTTGGGTCTGCCAAATTGTTGTCCTCCGGGCAGCTCAATGGCCAATGCAGGCAGATGACCTTAACTCTGAAGGTAGCACTTTTGTACTCATGGCTATAAAGGCCGTGCAGGTGCCAAGAAGGTGCAGAACTGCAGAGGGATTTTCCTTCTGCATGCCTGTAGTGGACCCTTAGCTCCCATTCTTGTCACCTTTGCTGAATCTCTACTCTCCAAGGAAGATTTATACTCTTTTGACATTGAAGAGTTAAACAAGGGAAAAAAAGACTTTTACACTACTCTGTAAAAGTCATGTTTTGCTGGCAAACAGCAGCAAACTTGCTAGGCTTTCTTCATTAGAGCCTTGCCATTTAAGCCATCAGCATCATTTTGTGAGGGCATCAAACATGTGTACACCAGATGCCTGCAATGCAGAGCAGCACTAAGGACCTGACTCAACTTAACAATAATCTGCGGACAGCGGGTGTGAACCTGAGCTGGGCCAACACCTCATCAGACTGCATGGCTAATTGATTTCAAAATTAGAGTTGGTATTTCTGAACAATAATCTTAAAAGGCAGCAATAAAATACATCAGAATCCTTTGAGCTAGCCAACCTTTCATCCAAATGGCTTATTACAAAGAGCTGGCACACCTGAACTTTGGCATAGACAAATAAATCCCAAAACGGTAAATGGAAACCACATTTGTCACTGGAGGTTTGTCAAGAGAAGTTTGTAGTCATCAGGAAACAAGATTTTGGATTTTTTTTTTCTTTCATGGCAGGAAATCATTCACTGGATGTATTTTAGTCCAACTTCTGTGATTTATGCAATGAAAATATAGGTAGTGATGAGGAGAATGCTTTTGTAATGGTTTTGTTTTGTTTTGTTTTTTAACACTTCACAGTCTTCAGGATTCCAGAAGCACTAAAGGCACAGGAAGGGTTACAGTTATCCCAACAGTGATAACTTAATTGCCTCTGTCGGCCTCCCTCTTTGAACTTTGAACTGCTGGTTTGTGGCATCATGGTCCAAAAGGATTTAGATCTGACTTTTGTGTGGCTACAATAAATTATGCCCAAGTATCTGAGCAATGCTAGGAATCTTATCTTCAAGGCAGGCTGAGGTATCTCACTTAAGGGATGATATAAATTTGGAATACAAATCTCTTTGGGAACTGGCATTTCAAACCAGGTAGAGAAGAAGTTTTAATTATAAGAAAATCAAGAATACATATATATATATATATATAACTTCCTTAAATATTTCCTGAAAAAATGTCTCCCCACAAGCGCTCAAAGATGGTACTAAACAAACCTGTCATGTGAGAGGCTGATCTGTGCAGTACCTGAAACCATTTGTATTCAACAACAACATTGTTTGTAAATAACTTTATACATTTGAATTTGATAACTAAAGTTACAGCATTCTAGAGGCAACTGCAGGTTTCATCATTAATTGGTCTAACAGAAATGTTATTCACTGCTTGATTACTAGCTTTGTGTTTAAAATTAGTGGTTAAATTTTACTGTTCTGACAGTCTCAGCTTGAGTTTGTGAGAACTGAGAGAATTCTGTTTGTGGTTTTGAGTAATTCTGATCTGTACCATTTATATTCATGTTAGTATGGTATCAAACTTAGCTCAAAATGTGTCTTGATGGTATACATTACATCTTCACAAACCGGCCTAAGATAAGTACAACTACAGAATTATATATTACTTTGCCAATTGATATAAGCAGTCTTTTTGCTGTGCATCTGACAGATGTAGCAAGACAGCTTTAGATGGTTCAAAATATTAGTTTTTTCTTTCTGTTTATGTCTAATTACAATTTTCAGGCATGGCCTGATTCTCATCTCACTTACAACATGAGTTTCCAGATGTACTCCTGGATTTTTACAGGGTTATTCATAACAAACAAAATTGGTCTGTGATATGCCAACTTTCTGATTATCCAGGGTTCAATTCAGTTATACATGTTTAAAACCAGCTTAATTCTATTAGCTGCCAATCTGTAGTGCTGTGAGAGAGGATCATGAGACCTTGTAGATTTATCTTGCCCTTTTGAAAAATTTTGCTACCCTCATTGTTACATCTCTCAATCTTGCCAATATATTATTGTGTTTCCAGTGGAGTAGGCATGTTAGAACACCTTTTAGTCAGGTACTATATTTTAGCCATGATTAAGTTTAGAAATGTTTTTCAGTTTCACAAGTTTGGGGAATGTGGGGCCACTCATATTTTTACCCATTAATTAACTGCCAAAGTTACTCTTCTCACTATTTCAGTCTAGTAAATTGTGCTGAAATAATGGAGGGGTTTTATAAAATATTTCAGTTTGTATTATGGGCAGCTTTTGGTACAATAACCAAAGTTTCTCACATCCATACAGATGTTGACTTAACATTCAATCACTTAGCCATTAATGGTAATTCAATTGTTTGGTTTTAAAATAAAATAGAAAATAACATAATTGTGTTACATACAAATGAAGACTAACTGGGCAGATTCAGACTTCTCTTAGTTCTGCTCAAACAAGCTCACTTCATCAAGGGTTGCATAGGTGCACATGAGGGCAGATTTCCCGCTAAATTTTTGCACTGCTCATAATGACACTTCCTTTTGCTTGTGTAGCATAAAATCAAGGACTTGCTTTTGTCAAATTGAATAAGAGATTGACATTTGTAACTTAATTCCAGCACATGGCTGTTCATGTTTTCCTCCCACTTCTACAAGTATTTATATGTAAAGCAAGAGAATACATCAAAGTGACACAAACAGCATAACAAGAATCTGTCTGCAAAGTCCTACACCAGCTGGTACTCTTACATGGTTTAGATTAGAGTCCAGAAAGTACTAAGGCTGGACCACCACAGGAGAAACAACTAGGGGACACTACAAGTGTTCCCATGCACAGTAATAGACAAACACCTGGGTCAAATTAATCTAGGCTTATCCACTGAGAAAATTCACAGGGTTTAATGGCTTTCCTTACCTGTGTAGGGGTGGTCTTGTTATAGGACTTCTGTACAGAGTCTGATGCAGAGGGGCAGATTGCAGACTTTGTGTGTTAAAGGTCAAAATCTGTAGTAAGAGGCAAACAGGTGGGAGTCAACACACAGCAAACAGAAAAAATACCGCAAAGATATGAATTCCTCACTGTTCATTAATTTTTTGTTTTGCAAAGCAACTGAGATGTTACTAAATCAAGTTTCAAGAGAAAATTATGCTTCCTGACTATGAGGGAAAATAGTAAACTGGATTCCTGCTGTATTTTGCAGGATAATTTTGTTCTAGAAAAAGATGATGATGTAAGTGTGATGTTTGTACTTCTGTGTAATCAGTTTAAAGGCTTTTCCCCTGTTTATCTCTTAGGCAGGCACTTCATTATACGACAGTTCTCTATTTTCTCCAATTTTGACCACTCTGTGTCAAAATATGGAGCATGATTTTTCCTGTACTTAAGGGTTCTTCAACTAGAATAGACCAGAACAAATGGACAGGGGATATGGACCCATCCATTTACAGAAAAAAACCTTACCAAAACCAGAAAAACCAAACTTGGCTGAACCATGTAGTTTGAAGACTATGCTTCAAATATATCATTAGTCCCATTAGCTGTCATGCATGACGAGAGTTAATCAGCCGGTTTCCTAGCTCTAATGCTGCAGTTAAAATAGCTTTGGATTAGGGTTTGTTTGTTTGCATTATGCATGCTCTAGTCTTTGATAACAATGCTACAAACAAGATTGTGGTTGTCTTCTATATGGAGATGGATGAATTGGTTGCCTCCAAAACAAAGACAGGAATTCAACAAGATAACATGAGGGAAATCAGACAGTAACTGGAATTTTTACAGGACTTATACACTGTGCGTATCTCTAAAGATTATTGTACTGTTAGGTAGAGGAGCTCCTTGGCTTGGTGCTTACATTGCTGGAAGATCAGTGGGTACCCCAATGTTCTCAGTTGGCTCCCTGAACAAAATCAAATGTTTTAATGTGACCCATCACAGCTAACAGCAATCTGTGTTGTGATGTAGTGTTATTACTTTATCTATAGTAATAAAGCAACAGCCTTGCTGTAGGAAGCCTGGTGCCTTATCATTGTGGGTAAGAAAAAGTCCTTCCATTAAGTTTTAGTGCTTATTAAATATTACACTTACACTGATATTTGCATACATGTTTCTCTGTCAGTAATTTGGACATAAGATTTGCCTTTTGTTTCCAGTTTTAAATAAGATTATCAAGCTATCAATACAAAAAGTAGAACTGAGGCAAAGGTACTGAGCAGTTCTTAAAAAAAAGAGTAATCTCAACTCTTAAACTGGAGAATAGTTAGAAATGGAGAAACAGATGTGTTATGCTTTGGAAGAATAAAGATTTGAGGATTGTAAAATACTACAGTTTAACAAAACTCAAACCCCAACTTGAATATTCAAATCTGTATTGCATATAGAAAGATGTAATGTACACAATGATTAATGAATGTGTAGTTGTCTGGAAACTGACTCTTAAAAGGAGCACTAAAGAACCCTGATACCATTGCTGTAATATAGGAAATTTTTGAGGAAGGATAATTTTATGATTCCCAGGCAGGGAATAAAAGACTTAGAAAGTCCTATGACTTGACAACCACTAAAGACCAACATTAACTACTTGCACCATGGCAGTCAGTTGAGGTGATGCTATGGCTCTCTGGGAAGAGAATGAAAGCTCTGTAAATACACAGATAAAAACAACAGTATGTTGCTTTTTTGTTGATTTTTAGGTCTTGACCCTTACAAAGTTACAAATAAAAATCCCAGAGGAATAGGATGAAACAGACATGACAACAGTTGGGGAGAAAATAATTTGTAATACTCAAAATAACATTAAGGGTTATGATAATGGGTATACCACATTACTAAAACATTACATTGGCCTGCAGTTCTTTGGTTTTTCTTCCCAGATGTTGCTTTGTTAAATCATATAGGCAGTTTCAGAATACATAATACACAATGTGCAGACTGTTAAAGGCAATGATGACATACTATTTATCCTTCTGGTACTTCTCCAGTGTGTCTGTTTGTCTCTTCTAGCCTTGAGTTCATGCTGACAGGAGTCTAACAGATATTGAGGAAATGAAAACTGCATCTCTCCCTGTAAATGTCTACCTGTGACATAGTGTGGCCTGGCCCTTCAAAACAACGTCAGCAACTTGCTGGTCTAAAGAAAAGCATACACGCAGAAAGACAGGGGTATTAAAAAGAGTGCTAACAACTTTTACTTGGATCAGAAGGGCAAAATTGTCATTTAGACACCTGCAAATTAATTGTTTATCTTCTATCAAAAATTTCTAGCCATAGTGAAATGTCTGTCCTAATTTATGTCAGCTGAAGATACTGATGGCAGTGATGAAACAGGACAAAGAAAGATATTATGATTTGAAAATAGAGTAACATAAAAAGAGACAGCAATAAGGACACCAAGCTATCTGATGTGCAGTATGAGAAAAATAACATCAAGAACAAACAAAATGCTGATAATATGCCTAATTCTAACCACGTTATTTTCAGAATTGATTTAAATTTTCTTGTTACCCCTTTATCTCTGTTGCTGTGGAAATCAATCGATGTCATGTTTCTCCCTTTATAGCCTTATTTTTTCTTCTTTCCCAGTGTTATCAAACCATGACACAAATTCAATTACAATATTGTGATGCCAAACCTGTGGTCCTGGCAAAATGTATCATGCAGAATATCTAGGTAAGTGAATTAAAAAAGCATCTGAGCAGGTATCTGGTGTGTGTCACAGTTCATTCTTCCATAATAAACTATGTTCTCCTTCACATTCATTTGTCAATCACAGTAACTAAAGATTATTATATGCTGTATGTACGTGACACCAGCAATTTGCAAAGTCTGTTGGCAAGAAAATCGGGTTACAATGACAGAGTGAGAAATTAAGCAGAAGTCTGATGTAATTAGCTGCAACAATCAGTGCTCTAATTTCTGATTTATTGTTTCCTGTTGTCCTGCTGCTTTCAGTCCATGCTTACTGTATGTGCTTCATATAGGTCAAACAATCGTCTTATCAGTCCTGGCAAACCAAGAGGTCACAGTTAACAATATTTATTTAAACATGCAGGATGCTTCCCACTGCAATTAGGAAATAACTATTACTAATAGGCTTTTGGTGCTGTTTCCTCATTTATACAACTTTGTAAAGAAATAAGGCAATAGGGAATTCAGATTTCAGGCTTCTTCATAAATATTTTTTTGCAGATAGACTTACTTTACTAGTAGCATTTGTTATCTGACCACACTGAATTCCACCAAGTGACAATTTGACAAGTTATCAGTGCAAAATATTTGCATTGCCATGTATCAGTTTAATAACAATGGATGTGTGGCATATTTTCCATTATGTAACACCAAATCTTAAAAAAACAGTGTCTCAAAGTCTTGATCCATCCAGAAGCAATGAGAGCTTTATTGCTGTGGTGGGATTATGACTTGGCCCCACAAATTTGTCCTGGCTGCCTTTTTTATATGGTACAGAATTCAAGGTCTTTGGATGAGGAATCCCTTTTAGTAATCCAGCACTGTGTATAATTTACTCTCACAGAGTTCTTGCAAATCCGTAGGAATTCATATGAATGCTTGTTTTGATTTGAAATCTGCATAATAAAATTTGCATCTCACATATTTACTATATTTACTGTAGGTATTGAACTCTTCAGGTAACAGACATGCTTTTATAAGAAGTGAGGCTAGGAGATATGCTCAAAGGTCATCTAGTCTGACCTCTAAAGTATTTTTAAAAGTAAACTAGAACTAAAACATTGCTAACAGAAGCTNNAAAACATTGCTAACAGAAGCTGGTTTGGTCTACTAAAAACTACAGAAATGGAGATCCCATAACCTCTTTGTGTCATCATTTCCCCTGTCTCTCCAGTAACCTTACAGAGAGATAATAGGGGGAAAGTTCTGACCTAAATATTTTTGCTGTAAATTAATCCAATTGCTTATTTTCCTTCCTATAGTAGACACGGGGAGTAATTTGTTCTTTGTACTAATCTTTTACATAGCTATGTCACATTTCTTCTTAGTCTTTTTTTTT
>VWZD01007957.1:39004-105302 GCA_013396695.1 Sakesphorus luctuosus | reverse complement strand
GGTTTGTTTGGGTTTTTTTGCTGGGCCTTGTCCAGTCTTGACAGAGCAATTGCAAAACTGGATGCTGTGCATACAAGTATTGTGATTATACTTCCCATTGTGGTATTTGCTTTATTGAAATGTTAAGACATTGATGACTTATTTGATACACTATAACATCCAGATTTTTTTTCTGTGGGATTGCTATCTGGGCAAGACATTTCTAATGGAGTACTTGTGGAGTTGACTGTTTCTACTTAAATATTTTATTTGTCTTGATTCAATTAGTTTCTATTTATTATAGCTTCTTTCTCCCATTTGTCTTGCTTATTTTGAATTCTAACCTTGTCCTCCAAAATACTTGCACTCCTCCTAGCTTGCTATCATATAAGAATTTAATAAACTTACTGCCTGTTGTACTAAGAGCATTAATGAATTGATTGCACAGCACCAGACTCCAGACAGATTTCAGTAGAATCGTAGTTGATACAGCCTTTCAACATAATGTTTTACAGTCTCTTCTTCACCCGTGTTACCCGTGTCACCCAATGTAAGGAAGAAACTTATTTTCCTGTTTTTTCTTTTTTTTTTTTTCGGGGGCAGGGTGGGGAGAATGGGGTGGTGTTTTTGTTTGGTTTTGTTTGTTTGTTTTTGGGTTTTTCCCCCAATGAAGTTAATATTTGTGCAAACAAGAATTGACTGTTTTAATAAAGGGAAGATATGGTGCATAATTTTTAGTTGTTACTTTTCACTGGTTAATCTTCTAAATGCTTAGAAATAGATGCTATGGTAGTTTTTCGATTATCTAAAGTCAGACTAGCTCTTCCATGGTTCCTTGGTTCTCCTTTTGCCCACTTTTAGCAATAAGCAGCATGTTTGTATTTTTCTATTGCTCCAGAACTTTGACCTCTTCAGGGTCTCTAATTTCTAATGATTATAATGATTTCTAATGATTTTAACTTTTACTTCACCACTTAAATATCTTTGTGAAGGCCTATATAATTCACTGCTGAAGTTTAATGCTGTTATTATTAATGCTTATCACACAACTTGTAATCTCAGATCACTATTTTTTGTGAATCATGAGTCAAAAGAGTATTTTGACTGTCTTGGCATTATCTAGCACTGCTAAAAGTATTGTTGACTTTTCATCCCTGTTGACAACCAGGGTAATTCATGGATTACAAAATTTATTTTGCAGAAGAGGAGCCACCTGCTAAGAACCTCTGGGTAATACTCCTTCCTGAGGGCCAGTTCTGAAGTCAACTGTCTGAGGCCCAGGGCAGTGATGGAAAGCAGTCATGACTGCAGCATAAAAGAGCAGCAAATTTAGGTAATATCAAGGAATAAGATTCTACAGGCTTAATTAATATCATGTGACATCTGTTGCCTATAGAGTTGTGTGACATTGCTCTTGCACCAGAATGGAGGAAAAAGGAGTGATGAAGGGGAAGAACATAAATGTGAAAACTGTCAGCAATATGAATTGCTAATATTATTTTCATGGAATAGGAAGGGAAGAATGTTTCCACTAAAGAATATGTTACACAGAATACTTTGGAAAAAAAAATATTGGGTTCAGACAAGTTAGAAGATAAAGTTTGAACTTAAATAAGGGGATTCTGAGGATGAATGGAATATGGAATTGGCTAGTTAGCATTCACTGAGGGTTTGGTCTTCTGCCCATTGCTATCAATGGGAAATTTCCCATGAAGTTAAAAGGGTGTGGAACCAGGTCTTTAAAAATTATACTGAAACACAACTTGGTTATAAATGTTAGAACTTCCTAGAGTGATCTTTCAATGGCCCTAAGAATTCAAAGCTGATCCATATCAGCTTTTCTGATTTTCTGAAAAAGCTCAGTGCACTGAAATGTTGCAAAATCTCTCCCCATTTCCCATCCTCCTGAAAATTAAGAGAAGCATAGTGTGTTTCTCAGAAAACCTGTGCTCTCAGGATGGATACCTGTTCATGGAGCAGATGTCTCAGGTAGATTGCAGCACATGTTCATGAGCTTTCTATAGATACCTTGAATGCTGAAGTCTGGATGCCCATCCCTGTCCCTGGGCTGAAACGTGAACACTGGCAATGGCCTGAGCTTGGACTGGAGCATGATCTGAGTGTGCACCAGGAAGTCCACACCAGCAAAGAAAGAACTGCTTTGCCTTCCAACCTCTACAATAAAGGGCGCAAGGCTCCAAAGAGACTCACAGTTTAGACATAGACATCTAACAGCAAACTAAAGCAGTGCTTTAGGTTCTCTTTTGATCTATTCTGATGTGCACTATCTGCTACCATTTCTGGATGCTTCTGAAGTTTCCAGTTGTTTCTAGTTTACTGTTATACTTAGTATACTTATGCTTTTGGAAACTTTACCAATACTACTAATTTCTCTTGCATATCAAAGCAATTCATAAACAGTAAGAGCCTAATTAATCATTATTCACATGTCAAAGTTTGGGTAAAAAGTGACAGCACAACCAGAACTTAGATGTCAAATGTGTGTGTGAAAGGACTGTAGGAAAATGTGTTGCCTTGCTGGTTATCATGCAAGGATACAAGAAAATATCTCAAAGTCGCCTGGGACCACAAAATAAACCACTATAAGAGGCAATATACAGATAAAGAATTTTTATTTCTTTGACTGACAGTTCTTTACAAATTAACATCTTAGCCAAATGTTCAGCTAATATCAGTCATTATAGATTCCCACAAGCCAAGTTACACCACCTTACAGTAGATGAAAATAGCTGTAGGATATCATAAAGAATGCATTGATTGTTTGTCACTGATAGTAATTGCTCAGGTTACTAATACTAAATATCAGTTTCATTTTCTACAATATCAGGAAAATGGAACCCAACAGTAATATGGTCTACAGCCATCCCAATATTTATGTCCACCAGATTTTAGTGGACTAGTTTTTGGGGATTTTTCCCTTCAAAGTGGTTCATTTACTTAGTTGGTTCAAGTTAGTAATGCTAATTCTCCCTGAGAGTTAATTTGGGGGCATAAAATATAACTTGGGCTCAATCCCCCTTGTTTGATAATTTAATACCAATATTATTTAAGTTATTGGTTTTACTGGTAAACTAAGAAGCAAGTTGCCAGAATACAGCTGTGACCCCAGGGCAGGAACTTTCTGCCGGCTGTCACCTTCTGACATTTTGGGCTGTTAATTACCTCCAACAGTTGGAGCACAAGCACCTCTATGTCTGCCAGCTGGAAGCCTCTGCCTCACACTGGCAGCCTAAGAAGATTTAAAACCTGTAACAAAAGGCTGCTATGTAAACAGTTTATTGTATAATACACAATGGCAGCAATAGACCCATGCAGGGAAGCAAAGATAGTTTCTGCATTCATGAGTAGTTAAGGCTGGAAATGATGCAAACTCCTGCTTGCCTCTTTCTGTCAGTCAGCAGACAAAACATGAAGTCCAAAGCAAAACAGCCCAAGCTAAGCCTTTTCAGACTCTGCATACTGGGATCCAAGTGTTTGAGTTGTTGCGGTACTATTGAACTATACCAATTACTTTAACATGTGAAAATAAAAGACTTTAATTGCCTGGTGGAACACCAGTCCAGAGAAACTGCAGAAATCATCTTTGAGATTTTCTTCTCAGAAAACAAATGCAGACTTCATGAGTGCATTCTCAGGTCCTCTCATCTAAGGGCTCATTCCTTAAAGTGACACAAATGTCCCCTGGAACCTTAGCTGGTATATATCAGGAAAAGAGCTCATAATTACACTTTTGAGGGAGCAGTGTCACCAGGCTGTATATAAAACTTGAGCTTTTCAAAAGGTGTGTGAAGCAGGTTTCTTATTCCAAATTCATGAAAGAATCTCTTTATGGTCATAATGACTCAAAGTGTGCAGCTAAGCCAATGCTGGAGTCAGGCAATGGGAAATACCCAAGAACTGTCTTGCAATTCAGCTTCTGGAAAGTCTATGTCTTGTCAATCATTTAAGATTCTCAAAGAGAACTACTCTAAGCAAAAAGAAGGTACCCAAAGCCCTTTTTTAGCTTCACCTGAGTGGTTGAAGTACTTTCTGAGAGGCAGAACTGGATTGCCATTCATCCCAAGCTGGAGAAGATTCAAGTCCCCACCTCATTTGTCTGTTAATTTCCAGGTGAGCTTGGGCCACCAGAGACCTAGAATTACAGAAGTGATGAAATCAAACAGAGCGAGAAGGGGCCCAGGTATGGAGCAGGATGAGACAGCCTTCCCTGGCAGGGAGGTGTGCTGGATCACATCCCCATTCTCTGTAATGCTCAAGTATTTTATGTCCTGTTTGTTTGGTGCAATAATAACAGTGTTTCTGTAACAGAAATTTGGAATTTCAAAGACCTGAGGTAACAACAAAATCATGAGTTATCTCACAATTTTCAATTGTGTGTACATAAATTTGAATTAAATAAATGCATGTAAGGAATATTCCCTACCATTAGGTTTACATATACAATATAAGAACGTTCAGACCTCTGCTTTCTCTCTATCATGCTTGAGTAAAGGACACTAATACTGATAGTAAGAAAAATCTTCTTGAGGTGTTTTAATGGTATTAAAACACAGGAAATCAAGTGGAGCAGTAAACTTACTTTTCAGGATCAGAAATAAGTGAAAGAGAGATTTGTAAAAAAATGATTGCAGTGGCAATGTTTTTGCATGATGATTATAGAACATGCTATTATTGTCTGTCTTACTAAGTTTTTTCTCAGAGTCAAAAGAATCCAATCATATCTTGGTTTAAATACTATTTCTTACATGGAAATAAAATCTCATGTCAGCAGTACATATTCCACAGATGACAAAATATTGTATATTACATTTATTCTAAGAAACACCACAGCTTATGTTAATTGAGATAACTCCTAGACAAAAGGAGCAACTCTTGACTTAGAGAAAGAAGTTACTATAAACCAGTGAGTCTCAGGGATTTGTGAAGTAGAAGTGAGCCTGAGTTCCCTTATGTAGATATCATTCTCACTATTTTCAAGTATTTCACCTATCTCGTCTTTTAGGTAGACTTCAATAGAGTTTTCTTTTCAATATATTTCATATCAGGTGTGAGAACACTCAACCTCCTCCATCCCTTGCAGACAAAGGCAAGTTGGAACCAGAATAAACCTGTTCAGGAAAAGGGGAGGCTGAACTGTCAGCTTAGAAAAAATTAGCAGAAGCAGCCCAAGTACTGGTCTGCTGACTTCCAAATGAGTCTAAGCCTCCCAGGCCAGAGATGTCCACTTTATTTTTAAAAAAGAAACATCTGCAAATGGCTTTTATATCACCGCAGAGTGTGCAATTTCATTCCTATACTTGCCAATTTGTGTCTTCCTGACAGTTGTTTCAAAGATACAGGCTTAATGAGGGTTAATTTCACAATATCAGTTTAGAGCAAATGGCTCCTGAGGTGGAAGGCACCAAATTGTGGGTTTGATTACAATATATCTTCCCACTATTACAAACAGGAAAAAAGTTGGTCCAGTCATTTCATAGAGGTATAACAATGGGAGGACTCCTGAAATGTATACGTATACTGAAGTTTGAAATTTAATGTAAAAGAAAGACAAAAGTAACTTTAAATCAGTGTTTTACATGATTTAAACATATGAAACATTGCTTACAAATTCTCTTTACATTACTATTGAAGAGCGCTTTATGAATGATGCATGGGAATGAAATTAATTGCCAGTGTAAAGAAAGCCTGTCTTCACTGAGCTAAAGCAATGTCCATTTCTTTGCATTCTACTCTCTAAAGTTGTGGCAAACATTTTAACAGGTCCTGTTCCTGCAGGCAATTCCTCTCTCTCATGGTTAACTGCTTCATTGCTGGCCCAGCAGTCACATCTGCCCTGTCTTACCATATCGCATCGATGCTCCCTTGAAGCTGAGAGTCTATCACCAGCAGTCAAGATCCTGGCATCTATCACCAGCAGTAAACTATCAGAAAACTGACCGGAACAAAGCCATTTTAAATTTATATTGCAAAATTTTCTGTAGTTTTCATGGATCTGAAACAGCCTGACAGTATTGGATTTGGGGATTTTTTGGATGTTTTGTTTGTTAGTTAGTTTGTTTGCTTTTCCCCATTTAAATAGACTTCTGTTTTATTTTGCAGTTAAAATAGCAGGCAAAAAACTATGTCAGCATGGCTATTCTTGTTATATTTTAACATTTTATTTAAAATATTTCCTAGAAAGAGTATTTTTAGCACATATATTATCTTCTAGCCATGCTAGTTGTAATAATCATTAAAATACAGTTTCTTTTGCCTGAAGATGTTTGTATTCTTCTCTTCTTTCCAAAATACACTTGATTTGGTTTCTGATAGGATGTTTATATTATTGGAAAAATTTAAAATATTTATTTTTTTCCCTTTTTCCTAAAATATCCAGCAATCTTAGTCTATTTCATAGATACAGTGCTGTGTTTTTAAGTTGTTATGATATTTGAGCTCTTCCACTTGCTTAAAATTTCTATTTTCCAATTTTTGTTTGTATAATTTATTTATGTTTAAGGGTTGTTTTTTTAATGATGGCACACTCCCCAACTCCATCCCAACGGACATTATGCATTTGCTATATTTGTGTAGTTTCATGTGGGTAATTTTATGCATATGAGTGATCCCACCTAATGCAATTGCTTTCCCTTGCTAATGATGTAGAATGGTGAGTGCCAGGAGTGCACATGTTCCTTGGCAGTCACTGTCCAAAGCGCATCATAATCTGTTGAGTGACAGCCCTGTAATATGAGTGAGTCTAGTGGTTTGATGGTTCTGCCTGTTGAAGAGATAAAATTCCACACTTGAGATTGGAGGAGATGTGGCCTGCAGGAGAGGGGTACCTTATATTTCCTTTTTTTTGTTTGGTTGTTTGGTGTTTTGTTTTTTGTTGTTGGTTTGATTTGGTTTGGTTTGGTTCTTTCATGATTTCCAGCACCAGAGAACAGAGGGAAGTGAAGGAGGAAGAGGTTCAGGAGGAAGAGGCCTTGCTCAGGTTTTCTTTGATCTGCTCCAGGTGAAGCTTTTCTGACCCAGGCAGTCAGATCAAAGAAAGAAGCCACAATACAGAGCACTTAAGACATTTCATGACTGTAGAAAATACTGCCACAAAAATGCTCCTTTTTATTTTGAAAATATGTTTACCTTACATATAACCTGCTGTGGCACTTATTACTAAAACCAGATGATCACAAACCATTGATTATTTTATATATCTCTGTCAGGAAGGCTTTAGCTATATAGTATCTCAGATAAAAAACCCGTGACTGGTACATGTAGAGTGCAATAAAACCAGCAGAAACAAATGATAACAAATTGCATATCTATTTTACTTCTAAATATGCCTTTGCTTAAAGATATTCTAATTTCAAATCTTCAGTAATCCAGTGACTCCAGTGAGAAGACTTCCTTTGAACATTAGTAAACCCTAACTATCTTAATAATTCAGTGAGATTTAGCAAATGAGCTACAATCTGCAATGTGCAGTACTGAGTGGTCTTTGAAGAGTAGAGCAGTATATCTGAATAAGGACTAAATCTTGGTTGCAGTATAAGCTACGTGTTGCATACTTTATAGCCATAATTAGACCATTTTCTTCCCCCAAAGGGCCTCTAGCAAGGGCTGATCCTTGTGATTAACTTCCTGCACTGTGAGCAGTCATGCTGATCCCCATGAACTCTTCGTGGACCTTGAGATTTCTCAGAGTGCTTGAACATCACTCGTGGGACATGTCCAGTACCAGCCACAGCAGCAACCCCTTTGCTGAAAAGTCACAATAGCCTTGCTTATGTGGTGTGCTGGCTATTTTTCCACAGCTGGAGCTGATAAGCAACAGCAACAGGGCTGAGCATGGGTTCCTTCTCCTCTGAGGCAGAGAGAAGGGTGCCATCTACTGAGGTACTCACATCCCCTCCTGCATCCCACAGGCTTTTCACAGAAACCTCTCAGCCATATGCCAAGCTCGGAAGCTTGTAAGACCAAAGTAAATCCATGAATTTGATGAAATTCATTAAAAGGAGCATTTCAGAAAGAGTTGCATTTGTTCAAATTACTATGTTACTCCATTTGGTGTGTACTAAATGAGAGACAGCAGCTTTATGATGAACAGGGATCTGATACAAAAGATCATTTTGGTGCATATGTTTTAAAATAACAAAAGCCATCACGGAAATCTGCTATTTACACTCTTGTAGGATGGGATGAATTGAATAGTTATCTTGAAGCCATTTTGGTTTTTAACCCCAAATTCACTCTGTGTATTTTTGTGGAATCTGAAGTTTCTATTAATCTTTTGTTAGAATCTGCTTCATATTGATAGTTCTATAGCTAATATCATTTTGTGGCAAGCAGGGAACCCCCGACCCACTGTCTGAAAATAGATTACAGAATTATTTCTGCTAGTACTTTTATCTGATACTAGAAAATCCATCACTGTGACATTTTGTATAACAAGGGTCACAAATTAACAACATATTTTGCTCTTGCAAGATCACCTTTGAAAATTGTCTTCTACTGCTTCAGTCAGTATGCTTGTTTCAAAAGCCAGATCTGTATTTTAAAAAACAGACCCATTTCATTGTCTGTTGGTATCTGTCTTCTTTAATGAGAAAAGAGCACTAAAGACACTGGAGAGACAGAGCAAATACCTTCATATGTGACTGTGAGTAAATCACCGTCTGCGTGTAAGCCCAACACATGCTTTCTGTTCATAATCCACAGGGGAGTGTACTAATCATGCATTTTTACTGCATTTTTCTGTGTGTCCAAACATTTGACCAGGTAAAATTATTGGAGATGTCAGGGAAAAAGATGTATTTGCTGTTCTTACTTTCACCTCATCTTAGAACATCAAACCCTGTAAATAAAAGCTAATCTTGGCAAATAATGCAGAAAAAGTCAAAATCAAGTTGTCAAAGTAATAAACAGTTCAATACAGCTGTCAGGTTTCTTTGTTACAAAATAATATACATGTCAGCTGTAAAAAAGATAGGCTGAGACCTGAATGTACTGGTTTTGAAACAAGTATGAAAAGCTCTTGTTCTCAGGAAACTATACAACTGAGCTATGGTAAGCTTGAAAAGGAATTTTCAAATTTTTTTTTCCTAAACATATTGCATCAGCCTACCCTAATCAACAATTTACTACAGTCAGATAGTAAAAGCAGAGAGGAACATTGGTAATTATCTGTACTGGCTTTGGGGGATTTTCAAAATTTCATCAGTGAATGACGTGATTGAAATGATTCAAGGTTATGTTGTTTGTGCCTTTGTCATTCTTACCACCTTATTACAAAATAAATGTAGATTTTCAAGTGGAGATGTAAATACCATGAGTGTGTTTGGTATCAAGAAATATTTATGGTACATCAAATTGTTCTCTAATGGTTTTGGACAGATTTTACAATCAACAGGTTAACAGAAATTGTGAATTATATCTAAAAGGTATTTATAAACAACAGTCAAATTCATGCATGCAGAAAGATATTGAGAAGTTTTAATAATACTGTCACCATCTCTACAGTCTTCCTCCTGCTCTTTACTACTCACTGGTAGGATTCTATTTTCAAGATAGATAAATCTCTAACCACGTATGTGTGTATCGATTTAAATGTCCAAATAAAACAGAGCATTGCAGCTGTTATTGCAGAGGCCACACACTTGTGAAAGCACTTTTATTCTTTTTAATTTCTGATCTTCCTAGAATGTTGTTACTTCTTTAATGCAGCTAAACAATGTTCAAAATACTTAAAGTCAAGTTCATGTTTCTGACAGATTGTGCAATTTAACCTGGTAGGAGTAAGTGTTCCTTGGTGTTTTCACAACAGAGGATTGAATAAGGGATTTGAAAAAAGTGTTGAAGAAATAAGAGTTGAGCATACCTGTTAAAAGGTTTAGGTGAGTTATTTTTCTTTTCTATACTTTTTTATTATTGTGTATTATAGACTTTCTGAGCTCAAAGAAGTCAGTCATAGAACAGATATGCAACAAAAGGCAGTACCTACTCAATGCACCTTGTGGTGATTTATTGTTTGGGGGTTTGTTTTGTTTTGTTTTGTTTTATTAATGCTGTCTGCCCCAAAATTATGAAGAATCATCACAGACTTAATGCAGTCTGTCTGGGCTACCTCTAAAGAAAGATGCCAAAATGTCATAGTCCGGACACTACTAAATTATATTTTTAACAAATCCCTAGTCCAGACACTACTAAATTATATTTTTAGTAAATCCCTATAAAGTTCTTGATAAGTAGAAAATAATCAAGAAAGTCTTCACATTTCCTAGTTAAATGTGAGCAATATGCATGTGAACTCTGTAGCCTATTGCATTCATGGTGTGCTATGAATCATGAACTGCAGTATTTTAACTCCAGCTTTTATATTCAGTCATGGTTTGACTTGAGCACTGAGCCAAGGCACTCCATACTTTACTATTTGTATATTTAAGAAAACGAAGAGATGGCAACACCATGCTTACCCACCTCCCCTTTTAAGGGATGGTCAGTTAATGCTGCTATAACACTTGAAGGTAGGCTTTCCAGAACTTAAATATGATTGGATGTTTACATAGATAATAAAACATTCATACTTGCCTAGGATAAGATGCAAGGGATTTAAAATACCCAAGCTTTCTGGCACAACTAGCCACTTGAATTAGGAGGAAAACCTTTCCTACAGGCAGGTTATTAGAGTGTTACTTTTGGTGGTTGTGGGATAGCTTGTGTGTTACTTTGAATCATCACACGCTGTTGGCTGGAAGAGGATACTAAGTTAAAAAAACTTCTGGCTTTAACAAGAATGGCAGGTCCTAGTCTTCCGTATTTCTAGATTCTCACTGACTGATGGAGAAGAATCCTTTTGCTTCTGCATGCATCTAAGTGATGTACAAAGTACTTGTCTATGGCTACACCACATGGCTAAGACATGTCCCATCTTACCAAGCCCTTAGGTATTTCAGTGTTTCACATTTGTTTATGAAATTTTGAAGTTTGCAGTTCTGATTTGGTTCAGTGGATATAATTCCAGTAAGAAGAGCCTTACTAATTAAAAACTCTTGAAGCAACCAACCTCCCTTTGACAGAACTAAAAAGAAATGAGACAGTTGTGGTGACAATTATTTTGTGTTGGGTCATCTCCACTGACAGAACAAGAACAGCACACCTGAGCATCATACTGATTGATATATGCCAACTCTCCTCTAGTCATTGCTCATCTGTTTAGGGGAATGGGTTAAAATCCAGCAGGTTGTCAGGGAAGACCTTAGGCCACCTTGTGGTACTGACTGCAATGTCCTTTTTGGGCTATTTCAAGAAGAAGCAAAAACAAAGCAGTAGGTATGGGCTTACTAACAAATTACAACCTTCCTCCTTGAGAAAATGCTTTTTGCAGCACTGTGTATTTTTACATTTTGCATTTTTAAAAAAACGTTTGCATCTTTGTGGCAGCAGTTATGTTTTTAAGTGCATACAACTACTACATGCAGTATGTGTGTGGTATGTGTTCACATGTTTGTGTAATAACTAGCTTAAATTCACGCATGATTTTTTTTTTTTAAACTTGCTTATCAGACAGCATGGTGTACTGTAATTCTTATTCAGTTCATAGTTTCTGTTTTATTGCCTCATTATATTCTTCAAGTTCACTGGATATTTCTCTCTCTACCTTTTCTTCCCTTTTGTTGTATACTTTTAACATAGAAATATAGACATATATACACAGACAGAGCAAAATAATTGCTCAAGAGAAATCTTGCAAGCCTTTTCCTTCCCTAAACAGCAACAAGAGATTTACATTTATAAATAGGGAGCCAGGGGCCAGGAGGCCGAAAGCTAACACACAACAGCAGTGAAGTTACACAGATAAATTTTTCGGTTCTTTTATCTAGTAAACATCCTAATGATCAACATCAAAGGCTGAAGTAAGAAGCCGTTCTTCTCTTTTGTGCCAGATTGAGAAAGAGTGGGCTCTTTTACATCTCATATGGGAGATATGAGGAGCCTTTGAATGGATCATTGCTTTTTATGAGTAGTAATGAGGTGAGAAGTATTCTAGTGTGTGGCACAGGCCTTCATTAAAAGCGTGAAACAGAATGGCTTATGGTTAAAAGGAGTAATTTGTTCTAACGTACTTGCTAAATTGTGCTGTATCCATGCCAGGTCACTAGACTACATTTTCCACAGTATTTCCAAATGCATTTGTCTGTAATTATTCTGCCTGTACAGAGCTGAGGGATTTTTCCAATGGTTTGTGCTAACTAGTTGACAATGCTCATTCCTTTACTGGAATCTTCTCTAAATGCTTTATTTTAAGATGTGGGGATGAGCACAGATTTTGTTGCTCAATACTATATTTCCTCAAAAGAATAAGAACGAGAAAAACATCACAAAACAAGCATAACTGATCTGAAGGTCCCAATAACATGATGAAAAAGCAGGGAGCCCTCTCCACAATCTCCAACTTCTGTCTGCCAGGATTGTATCAGAGAGCTCCGTGCAAACCAGAGACAAGTAAACTGCAATATACTGCTGTCTCTTACAGTAGCACGTTTGAGCTGCCTGATTTCCTAAAGCATTGCTTAGCCACTTCTCACATCACAGTCGATGGCAAGTGACGACGGTCGTCACTTTGGAAAATCAGCCACTTGTATTCTGCTGCTGCTGAGAAACATGATATTAATTATGCAGCAGCACAGATGCCACAATACGCAAATGCTTTTCCAAGTTCTCATTTCTGTCATGCTTGGAAAGAGAGGAAACTTCTGTCTTCAGTACAGATTTCAGCCTGGATAATTCTTTTCAGAGGACAGAAAGAGGTATAATCCCTGGGAACCACACTCTTGAACTGTGAAGGACTGTAATAAATTACAGTGGCAAAGGAATAGTTTTTCTAGTACAGGTTATACACACAATGGGAGTCCTTTTTTGAGCAAACACTTGTAACATCCAGAGCTGACCTTTAAGCATTAAAATCTGTTGAGGATTCTACATTCAGTTGATGGCAGAATAAGGAAAAGAGCAGAGACTACAGCCTTCACCTGCTCCAGTTACCACATTGCACCACCTCTCTGCTCACTAAACCTTTCTCTGTTTGCAGCACTGACAGAGAAACTGGCTTTAATCCTTGCCACACACATACAAAAAATGACAGTTCTGAGTTTTAAGCTTTGTATAACGTAGTAGTAACAGCTGATCAGGGGATTTTTCTACTAAGCTTCTTTAGAAGGAAGTGCAAGAAGGAAGTGCTAAGGTATCCAAATGAAAACTACAGAAATGATCTGGTCCAGTTTATGCATTTTTAAACAAACAAACAGAAGAAATGGGGGAAAATTCAAAGGGCACTTTTTTTTTTTTTGGTCTGTCCCATTTTAGGACAAATAGCAGTATCTAAAAATAATAAAAATCCTACCAAAATATTTTTATTAACTCGAGCCAAGGTTTTGTTTGGAATGCACATTGATGAAAATTTATGAGATTTCAACTTTTTGTCTTGAGTCAGAGCAGGAAAATATTTGAATCTCAAAACCGTCTCATTCCTAGCTTTGAACTAAGAGAAGGGACAGGACTCTGTGTGTATGTGCATGTGCATGTGTGTTTGGCAGCAATTAAAATATGAGAGTTGTACTTAGAACCATATGCTTCCTCAGAAACTGATAAAAGTTGCATGTGTATAACTGATGGAGAATTTGTCCTATAAAGTTAAGACAGTTAAGTACAGTTGTTTCTTTAAATCAGATTACTATTGTTTTCTGTATAAGTCAAGACAGACTAGTCCACTTTAACCTATGCATATGAATGAAGAAACAAAGAATTTCTGTGAAGAACATAGGAAATCAAGTCCTATCACCCTTTCTCTTCTGAGCATCAGACACTTAGAAACCTAAGAAACAGATGAATTCTTCTCTCCACATATTTTCTAGCCATATTGTGAAACATAGAAGGCTTCAATGTTTAATGCTCATCAGTAACTGCTGGGGTCATTCCTCATAATCCTATTTGCAACATTTTGTTTAAAAAAGTTAGTGACAATGATTTAAATTGCTTATTTTAATGATGCAGGGGAAAAAAGTAGAATAAAGCAGAGAAGCACAGTCTGCTTTACTGAAACAGCCATTCTCCTGAAAGTGATGTATATATATGAATCTGTGTATGTATATATGCAAGTATAGTGTATATATATTATTATATAATGTATATGCATTACACTGGTTGAACAAGCAACTAAATACAATGTTAGATTTTCCTGTATGTTGATTCTTTTTCCTAGTTTTTCAGACAGACAAGTTAAATGACAAGAAAAAAATTAGGTAGTTTGTCAGTAGACATCTGGAAATCATAACAGTTCAGCCAGTGACCATATTTTCTTCTTGACTACAAGTGAGGAAACTCATCTGGTTTCTTATAACAATGAGGTGAGCTCAGGTTGTTGTGGAGGTTTTTAAAGGATGCCTCTGACAAATGTCAGCTACTTGCTCATTGGGAAGGTCTGAATGTCATGGCATTCAAAGATTTTCGTCACCTTTAAGCCAGATTAATCAGGATATGTATATCCACACACCCTAAAATTAGAGTATGAATAGAAATTTTCAATTGACTCATGTTATGAATCACATTTTTTAACATATATCTTGGCATTGATTATTTCTCTGTGTTTTTTAATAGTGTTTAAAATTAAAAATCTATTTTTTATTGGTGTCTTGGAATTTAGATCTTCAGAGCTAGGATTGGTCACCTTGCAAGCAGCATAGAGGTTGTGGTGCAACTACAATTTAAATGCATTTTAAACCAAAAATTACTTTAATATAATGTTACTAGGTTGACAGTGTTGTCTGATCTTTCTCTTTCTCCAACTTGAGCTGCAAAATGACTTTGCAACTGTTTTTTGAAGCCATTTTTTCTGTGAGTAGTTGTTGAATTGATGATTGCTTAAAAGGAGCAGAAAATAAAGATGAGCAAATTTAAATCACTTGAGGTTATGTAGGAGAGAAATACTCCATATATATGAGAACCAGAAGGTAGAATCCTTACCACAATTTGGAGCTCTGGAGTTAAGTTTACCCATTTAAGAAACGAAGATCCAGAAACTGTTGGTCCCAGTCCTACCCTGATCTCCCAGACAGTATTATGATATATTTTTTTTACATAGAAACAGAGGGTTTAAGTTTGCAGAGGAGTCACAGATTCTGATAACAGGACTGTAAATGCTTTTATTAATGCCTTCTTTATTAGAAATTATTAAAAAAGAAGGAATACAAGCATTGTAAAAATAGAGAGTCTTGCCCCATGCCTCAAGAGGTTTATATATCTGAACTTCACAGAATTCAAATGATTGGATGGTATTCAACCCTTTCTTAACAGATAGAATCTGAAAGGGATATGGTCATGTCTATATATAGTTGCTTTGCACAATAATGTCATAAATTACCCTAAACCTCTCTTGGTTAATCTTGAATCAAATCATCTTCAATCATTTCTCTGCATATTTGTTACTGCATGGAACCTAGCAGTGACAATTAAAAAAACTCAAAAAACTCCCTACTATCAGAGGGAAAATATTACAGTGAGTCTAGTCTCTGTTGATTTTAGGAATCTGTGTCAAAGTCCCATTATCCCTATCTATTCATAAAGCATCACACAGAGGAGGAACATATATGTCAGCTATGTTTTTCACAGACAGTTTCGGTACAACCAAAATCCTGTTGTTTTTTCATGTTACATCAGTCCTGAACGCAATCCAGAATCAACCTATCACTCAGGAAGAAAGTTTAGAAGGTAGGGATACATCTCCTCCTCATTCCTATAATTTTGTACAGGACTGGATTTCTAAATTGTGTTATATTTTTTGCCTAGTACAAGTTTCTCAAGAAGTCAACTGCATTTTTTTAAGGTGGCTGATCACATACTTTGGCTGCAAGTTTTATTTATTTGCCTTCTTCCCATTTCCCCTGCCTTCAGGCACAGGGCAAATCTTCAGCTGACAAGACAGGCTTAATTCAAGCTTTCCAGGGCTGTTTTCTTGGGCTTTGAGACCCAATGCTGTGGCATGACCACTGCAGGGAGCTGCAGCCTTGCCTGGCATTAATATTCACATGATGCCAGTGTCTTTGAATTATTCAAAATTCTGTTTATTTCTTAAAGGCCTGAGTGTGTGCTGAAAAGTTCAGTTAGCCAGTGTAGCTATTTACAGATGCAATCAATTTAGTAGGTTTTGGATTAGAAGTTTCATTTCTTGCCCTTATCCACCATGCAGTTTTACCAGGCAGATCTTACCCAAGTTAAGAGGTATGTGCAGGTATGGAGCTACATCCACTCCAGCAGTCTCCTGCAGCTAGATGTTATGCATTTATGAACCTTAATTAACTGCTGAGACACGAGGGAAAAAGGATAAGGGGACCAGAATCAAAATTAGCACATTAATGCTTTTAGCCATAAATAGATTATCTTTATCCTGGTACTAAAATTTTATTTTTGGAACTTATAAAATATTGATTGGAATAAATGTATTCCATTTGTACTTTGTGAAAAAGCTGGAAGTCTATCCTGTGAAATAGGATGTTTCCCTAGAAAATTTAGGATTAAACCTAAACCTGTTTCTGGGCACTCAGAGGTGCCAGAGGCTGGAACAGGGTAGAAAACCAGCTGGAGTAATTTTCCCCTATAACCTGCCTGGGGTGAGATCTCAGGTATTTGAATGGAAGCTGCAGGTCAGGAAGTCTCCCTCAGTTGTCTATGCTTAAAAATATATCTAAAGCAAACATATCTTGGTGACTTTGAATGGAGATAGTGCTGAAATTTCACCTGTCACTAGAATCCCCCAAAACTGGAGTACAATGAGAAAAGTTGGTCATATTGCTGACTAAAAGAGTGAAATGGAAATGTAGCTACAGGAAAATAAAATAATTCCAAAAGGAATAATTTTTCCAAAATATTGTTCAGTTAGCAAATACAAAAAAAAAAAAAAAAAAAAAAAGATAAAAGTTACTGCTACCTTTTTTTTTTTTTTACTTCCCCCCCCTCTCCCTCACCCCAGGTATTTTGCATCATTTCAGTGTACTGATCCGACATAAAGCACAGCCATATAAACAGTTGCATTGGCCCAGACGGGCAGGCAATAAATTAGAGCTGGAGTTGAGTCACTAGGTAGATGAAACCAAAGAGAATAGCAACGTCTTTTATGCATTTTGCTGTTGGATTAATCATGACTTGAGAACAAACCTGTGCTTTACAGAGGTTTAACTTCCTGTCCCAGGTTTATGCACATTTTAATGCACCAACAGAAAGGAAGATTTCCTGGTAATGGCACTTGGACTGACTGTGCCCCATAGCAGCAGGGGGCAGTGCTAATACAGTGCAGAATACTAAAATCTATGAAGTCTTATATAACAATTTGACCTACTGAAAGTGAAGCACATGGGCTACTGCTTAAATTGCCATTTCCCATAAAAGTTGCACTATTCTGATGTGTTTCCTACTATTTTTTTCTTTCAAAATGCCTAGAGGAAATTCATTTTTATAAAAATGACAGTTAAGCTTGACTTTCCATATTTAGGCTCCCACTTATGCTTTAGAGATCCAGCACATATGGTACAGTATGTTACAGCTAGCTGCTAATTGGACTCCCTGCAAACATGACTATTAAGGTCAACTGAATCAAATAAAGACAACTCAAGCTTTAAATCTGAAGGATATATGCCCTTCTGCTTATTGCTCCCTTTGCTACTGGCAAGAGTGAAATGGACTTACCCACTAAAAATAGGCTCCTAGCCAGCTTTGATATTATTCCTAATACTTCTAATATTATTGTCCAGTTATAAGTGTATTTGGAGGTATATATCAGAAAGTGCAAAGTCCATGACTCAGACACTTCAAGACAAAACTGTATGTACTTCAGATTATATATCATATAATGCATACTGAATGCATCCTTAAATTTCTGTCTCTTTTTTTAGTATATATAGATAAAAATGAATGGTAAAATTAGAAAACTAGAAATTGTAATGTTTTAGACTATTTTAGAATATCAGAAATCCTATTCCTTCTGTATTGTGAGAACATATTTCAAGAAATACACTGTTAATCTTGTTCATACTGTCATAAAGTGATAGAGTACTACTTTTAGCAAGATCAGTGGATGCAAGACAAAGCTTAGGAGAATCCTACAGCACTGCATAATAACAGAAGTCTTCTAATCTACACGAAATCTTGACAGTGGCCAAATAGACTGTTTGTTTTTCAGTCTGTTGCTTTGTGAACTTGCTGCCAACAGAGCATGAACTTCGCATTTATCTTAAGCTTGACCATCAAAGTCAACAGAGAATCTCACTTTGCTCCCAAATGTATGTATTAATAAACTGTGTAAACAAAACTTTTGTGGATACCTCTCTAGCTCTGAAGTCTTATGGAACTGTTGCTGATTAAGGAGTCTCTTTACTTAACATTTGTCTTTCACATTTATTTTTCAAAGTATTTCCGTAACAGGCCAATGTGACTGATGTTTCCTGACCCTCTGCCAATCACAATATAACCTTCAAAGGAAAGAGATAACCTCCCACTGAAGTAAGCAATGAGAAAATGTTCTTCAGAAGAAAGTCCAGTAAAATTCAAATGGGGAGTGCAAAACTGGAGCTGGTATAGAGAGCCAAATACTGAGATTAATTTAACTCTTTAACTAGTTAGTCCCATAGAAAAGGGGCTGATCTAAATCAGAGTTCCACCTACCTAGCTATACTTCAAGAAACGAAGGCAGGGTGAGATAAGCCCTTCTGCGGCAGACACTTTGAAAGGCAGTGAGAAGCAAGGATCTTTGAGCTGGGACTGCTTGATGTTTGTCAAATGGGAAGAGCTGAGATAAAAGCAGGACCTGATATCCTTGTTTGCATTATAACTGAGCGAGCAGTGAAACTTTGGTCCCTTGACATATTCTGATACACTGATGCTTGTTTTCATTCCAAATCATAAAGAAGTTTGGAACATTGTGTTTTGAGTTGTTGGGTTTCTTTGTTTGTTTGGCTTTTTTTGGAATGAACAATTCCTAACAAACCTGATTTTGAAAGGATGGTAATCCCTTGTGCCCTAACTCTTCTCATGTCCGGGTTTTCTGGTGGAGTGAATTTTCTTTTCAGTCACCAGATGCACTGTATTTCAATCAAAGGGGTGATTGCAGAGAATAATAGAAACTGCAGCAGGAAATGCTACTCCTATGAGAGCACCTATGACAATGGTGTGTCTCCATTTATCAGACCTACATGGTAACCTTCTCTGATACAAACAACCAAAACAGTGTTCTTTAAAAGGAAGTTCAATTGACAGAGAATAAAAAGAAATTTTTTTTCATACTTTACACAATTTTCACTGAAAAGGTAATTTCCGCTGAGTACGTTTTTTTAATCTATATATCTTCTCCCCAGACAAATATCAAAATTATGCTGTTTAATTGGTGAGAGACTCAGCTAATTTCAAGTGCTATAGTCAGTAATGTTGCTGAAACTTCATTAGAGGCTTTGATTATTTTTAGAATTCAGTTTTACCTTTGTTTGTTCCTTTGTTTTGTGAGTGGCACTTACATAACTCCCTAGAAGCTCGACCTTTTGGACTGAAAGTTGAAACTCTTTGTCCTTGTTACATAGTGGTCAAATTTTTATTTATTTATTTCTTTGTTTAAATTTTGTTCAAATTCTGAAGGGAAATAGCTTAGGATCAGACTGTGAATGGCCCTTGCAAAAAGCATAGGCAATGGCATCTTTTCTAGTTTTGGGTAACCTCCAGGAGCATGTGTGTTCATTTGGAATTGAGTGCAAATATTGCTCGCACCCTCACTATCTTCCCTGAGCAAAGGAAGATTAATTAGTCAACCCTGATAAATGCCACAACAACCATCATTGTTTTAACCAGTGCCAGCCTTGATTTACAGATTAAAACCAAAGAAGAAGCTGCTGTCCTTCTTGCCTAATATTTGGTCCAAGTCTCTAAACATAATGCCATGTTCCTTCTCATGAATCAAACATGTTGGTTGTATGGGTCCAGTGCTTGCTGAAGTCTAGAGGAGGAAGAGTGAGGAGAGGCTATGCAATAAATGCTAGTTCACAAGCTATGTGATTATGATCATAGAATCATTATCATCTAAATAATAACTTTTTTTTCCACTGGAAGCTAGTAATATTTTATTTTTTACATTCTTCAATGAATTAAGCATCTAAATTTACCAGCTTTGTCATAGGAAGTTTGGCTTACTCTCTAACAAAGGTAACAATGCAGATTTAAGCTGAGGCCTCAAATACAGTGTTATGACAAACGTTTAAAATTAATTGTCCTTGATTTTTTTTTCCTTGCCCAGCTTTCCCAAAGGCCACTTAAAATTCTGTTTTGATATTAAATGCAAGGTAATATGAAAAGAAAAAAGAGGAAGAAATGCCAGCTCATATCTTTAAAGCTCTGGAATGGTGTAAATTATTACGGTGGTTTCACATTTTCATAGGATCAAGGCAACAACAGTAAGCTCATAAAACAGATACCACTAATTATGCAGAGGAGAAGTCATAAAGTCACCGATGGAAGCATGTTTTATATTCATGGACACATCATTAAAATTTTAAGATGCACTATCAAATTCTACATTTTAATACTACACCCAACAGCATTAAACCCTCCCAACAAGAAAATCAAATTGTTTAATGATCGTGTTTGTCACACAGGTTTTATATGTCTGCCATTGAAGCAGATGTAGTCTTTTCTGTTGCTGGACAGCTTTTATCACTGGACAATTAAAATAATTTTTTTGCAGTTTGTAGTAAAACTAAACACAATGAAAAGGAAAGAAAATCACAAAAAAGTTAGGAATGTTTAATTGCAAAAATATTTAAATTTAGCCAGTCACATAAAACTCTTTTTATGGTGTTGTCAATTTGGTTTTACTTCTCTTGCATTTTATTTTAATTAAAAATATTTTAAAGTAACAGGATAGTGATTCAAACAGGCTACGTCCCAGCACACAAACGTTAGGTATTTTATACCTCTGATGTGGACACACAGTATTACTGCTCTGTTCTCCTTCACTTCAGAGTGAATTGTGTTGCTTCTTACATTTGGGACCTCTAGAAATAACTCTCTCTCTAGAGGGCACATTCAATCAAACTAAGATTCAGTCTAATTTGTCAGTATTAGCAACTAAAAACTCAAATACTTAATGCCATATGTAAAGGAGAGGGTTTTTAACATTTAACAATGGAGATTTGTTAAAACCTTATTGAAAAAGTTACACTGGTCTATTTCTAATTAATTACTGTATGATATCCAAGTGCTGTCTCATACCATTATAAAACATTTATCTGAAAAAACTTGAGTGAGATGTTTCACTTGTCAATATAAATTTGTCAAAGTGAATTCTGTTAGGACTCAGTGAAGACTTCTGCCTAAAAAATTCAGCAGCTCAATGTGGCCTAACATTAGGTCTTTTCTGAGCCTTTCTTTCTCCAGAACCAATATTTGGCCTCCACTATCTGCCAGCATCTTTTTAATGAGAAGCACACATCTAAAAGCTCTCACAGCTCTCAAAATTTAGGAGTAAATATTTTTAAATGAAAACCGTATGCTAAGCAGTGCAGATTTGCTGGTGCAGATGTTATTTTTGGCTCATTTTCTTTAACTAATTCATAACCAATGTACTTGAGCCTACTTTTCCACATTTATTATTGGTATTCAGAATACCACAGATGTAGTGAAAGATCTTAATAGCATAATATCTCAAGATATTTTAGGTAGTTTTCTACTTAGCAGCAAATCCATCATTAAAATTCCATGAATAAATTGTATCCTCAGGACCCTACAAATAGCAAAATTGAGAAAAAAAGAGAGAAAATGGAGATAAAAAACACTTAACCAGAGAATGGGACAAGAAAGACCATTTTGCATGAAATTCTGCACTCCATCTTCCTCAGGAGCTTCACAGAATCCTCTGGCATTTGATTACTGAATCAATTATGCAGTTCTGCAAGCACAGGACAGTCATTTCAGCTTTTGGGCTTTATGTGGATGGTGCTCCTACATTCATTCTACTTACTGAGATTCATAATTATTCCCCTTATCCACATTGTCATTCTTGCCTGAAAGAAACTGAAGTCTCTGGCAAAAGTCACAGAATTTTCCACACACTGCTAATACTTAATTAATACAGAATTAGTTAATTGTCTGGTTATGGGAGACCCTGTTCTCAGCCATATTATATTGGCCAATGGTTTCTTAAAGAATGGATCATGCATTTTTTTCCATAAATTGATCTAATTAGCTTTATTTCTTGAAATGTTGAATATTCCTGGGGTCTTGAAACCACACTATTTAGAAGAACATCAGCTTCTCTTCTGGTTGTGGATGGAAAAACATTTCACATATTTTTTAGATTGCAAAAACTAGATCAACTCAGTTTAACATCAGAGTGGACAGTGAAGTGACAGAAGGCTTAAAGCACAGAGATGTTCTTCATGCCATTTACATTGATCTGTTTGGATATTTTTCTTAGAGGCCAAAATTGCCAATTCTTAGTTTCAGCAAGAACAAATTTTCTTTTTTCAGCTGTATTTAAATAAGATGAAGGGGGTTTGACTGTGTGATTATGCTGTTCTGACTATTGTGAGGATCTACTCTGTAAATAAATATTTTTAATGTGCATACTATGTAGGCTTAATATGGGACTAATTTTTAGACCAAAACTTGCTTAGAGATTTGAAATTCTAAACAATTTGGACACTGGACAACAGAATATTTTAGTAAGCCAAGGAATGTGAAATTTGAGAATGAGAAGCTCCTCTGTCACAGACATGAAAACAAAATAATACACTAAAATAAATTAATTATACATGAGCTTACAAAGGGAGTCTGAACACAGGTTTAGAAATGTGTCTGGACACTAAGAATCAAATCCAGTAAACATTTAAAACTGTGTGTACTACCAGGATAAGTAGGCCCAGAACTGCTAGAGAACTGATCCAGGTAGTCAATAGCAAATGCAGCTTTTGCAGGATCATGTCTCTTGGCAGAACTGCATGGGGTTTGCAGATTTCCCATTTTTATGTCTTGAAACATTTTTGATTGAGGTCTTTCTGTTAAGTTTTGCCAATTATACCTTAAACCGATACAAGATACTTCACTAGATTTGATGCTGAAACAGTAACTTTGTAACTTTACGAAATGTCTTTAGTTACTAGAAAGCTATAAAGTATGAAAACTAAGTTGTTACGGGGTTCTTAGATATTTTTAAATGATTTTCAAAAAATTGTGGATATCTTGTAGAGAGTCAGTTTTGTTTGGAAAGAAACAAACCCCAGATCTGTAGGTCATTCATTCTTACTGCCCTCTGGAACAAAACAGAAACATGAAAGTGATGGGAAAAGTCAAACCCAACATCCTAAGTGAATTGTTTAAAAAGTCCTGATATTTTGGTGAGAAAAGATTCAGGAAAAAAGACCCAACACTTTTGAATGACATGTTTACAGACTGTCATTCCATAACCAGAAGGACATGTATTTAAAACAGATAATTCTCTTTACTAAATCTAATAATGGCACCTTGCTAGAGAAACTGTCTAATCAGGCAGAAACTAAATCTAGGCATAATTTATCAGACAAACTTAATAAAATTAATTTTATATTGTACATTTCACAAACTCAAACTATAATTTGGATTAATTACTGCCTTCATCAGTTTTAGCGAGGTCAAGGATTAAGTAGGCTCGGAGTATGATCTGATCTTTCATTGCAATTCTGCTCCCTTCAAAATCTTTAGCTGTCAAATTCCCATTTGCAGGTTTCACGGGAGTTTGCTGCAAAATAGATTTTGATGCTGTATGGTATTATCCATGCCTCGCTTTATCTAGCCATGAAACATCCAGACATTAACAAAAGAGGTGTTTTGAAAGAGAGTGTGAAAATCATATTAATGTGCAAGTTTTTCCATGCTTTGGATTTTTTTTGGTCACAGATTATGAATAAAAGTTGAAAAATCAACCACATTAAAAGGAAAAAAAGATAAGCAAGATTTAATTTTATGTTTATAGGAAGAAAAATTTTAAATTTGATATGACTAGCTGAAAATTTCATATAAAACATTTTTCCTTTGAAAAATGTTTTATGATTTCAACTTTTCATACAAATGCCCATAGACAAAATATTTTAAGCCAAAAACTTGTCTGGTTTTGGTTATTTGGGAGGGAGGAGGTTGAGGAAGAATTAAGATTTTACAATATGTGTCTAGAAGTGCTCTTCTGCACTTGGTTATGTATATTTAAGACATATCTCCCTCCTGGCATGATTTGCAACACAATAATGGAGCAATGTTGAGAAACCCATGCTATTGCTTTCTACTTAAGTTCCCAGAATTGTCAATCTGGCAGCTCTCATAGCACAACATTTACATAATTTTTAAATTACAGACAATAATACAAACCCCTTCTTCATCAAAGGATCAGTTTCCTTCCCCACCCTACCCCTGAAGTCAATAGCAAAATGTCCTTTCTCAGCAGTGGAAATAAAATGTCTTGGTTATTCCTATAGAGGACCATTATATGCTTGAAATTATATTTTGCTTTTACCTAATACTATGGTATTTGAGAATGTACACTAGTATACGGGTTACTATAAATAGTAACTATAAAGTCTTTGATGGTAAATGTAGTTCATGCAGAGCATATATGATGACTATTTATGGAATGCTAAGAAAGAAACAGGCAATGGGAAATTTTTGGTTTTGTAAAACTGAACTCCAGTGCCTTGAGATGAAAAGAGATTTTTTAGGAAAATTATTGATCTCTTTTTTTTCTCTCTCCTTTTTTTTTTTTTTTTTTGGTGAGACAAAAATCAGCATTTTCCTAAATGAATGTAAATTATAATTGTCAATCAAGGAAACACAGTTTTCTCTCATGCCTCCTTTCTGTTGCCATCATCCCTTTAGCTATATGAGAATCACATTCTTTACAACTGCTAGCATGAAACAACACAGGATTGCTCTTATCTGTCACTAGTGCTGTGATTTTTTTAGCTAAATTGTAGACAGATGGACAGACAGATGCAAATACGATTGACCTACCACTCATTTCATTTCAGATGACAATGTAAGCCTGTCTGTGTATGTGTATATAATATACAATGTTTATGTGTGGGTCCACATACGCACACATGTATTGTGACTGGTTGGCCTGTAATGTGAGACAAGCAAGGGAGAGAGAGAGAACTTGAGCACTTTTCTATACTTTTATATAATTATTCACAAAAGTGTTTAATTATAAAAAGCTAAATCCAAATGTCTTTTCTTTTGCTAAAGCAGCTGTTTGTATGAAAAAAAAAAAAGGAAAAAAGAAGAAAAACCCAGCAACTTTCTTTTATTTTACTGCAGGATACATGCTCGGCTGCTCTTCTTGTGATGCCCACAGTGCCGTGAAGCAGTGGACCTTGCCCCTTTTTGTAGTTAACTGGTGAAAAAGACTGCGTCTGCTTATTCTCAGACATTAAAACAGCTAAAGGAATAAGACATGAGAGGCCCGTGAATGAGAAGGTCTTTTTAAATTTACAAAGCATTTGCTCCTGAATCCACCTCAGCCAGTTTGGGGAAAGCGCTTTTGGCACCAAGTCACCCTTCAGGGAAAGACTGATAATGATCGCTAGAGACATACTATGGGCTCCTGCCTCACTCACTTCAAAGGCCTTCTCTCTTAATCAACATTAAATCATCATTTTGCCTTGGATATAGAGACAGCTGTACACAATCTATTTGTTTTAAAACAGATTAAGAATGGGTTTTCTTCCAGAGTATAAGCTGCATCATAAACGTACTTTAAAGCTGCGACTAGGAAAAACATTTCTTCCTTCGTTAGCTAGATTCCAATACTAGCTGAGAATATACATTGTCCCAGGACTGGATCCTTCCTCAGTTGTTTCACAGTCCCCAAGAGCACTCAGGAGATATGACAAGTTAAAAAAATCAAGTATCTGTTGTTCTTAGCTGTGTCTTCTGATGAGTTTTCCATGAAAACCAATAGCCATAGTAAGTATTATAAGATCATCTAGATGTGGTTTCTGGTTTTTTTTTAACCTCAGAGGGGCCCTATTTCATCTACTGACAGTCTCACAAGGTGACAGCAAAGGCTTTTTATTACCCAATTAAAAGTTGATAGCCAAAGAGTTGTTAAAGAATTAAGTAAAAGCCCTAAATTATGGGGGGGAAAATCCCTTCTCTAGATCCATGCTGGAGATATTTTTACATAGTTGCTATGCATCTCTTCACAAGCTGTTTTTCTTGCACAATACAAATGCACTGAAATGTGCACAATTTAAAGTCTAGAAACAAGGGGTATTTCCAGAACAAATACTATGCATTGGGAAGCAGTGGTTCCCCAAAAAAATTTCAGAATTAAAATGAGGACCCAATTGAATGCTATTCCCAGTATAAATTTATGGTGAAATGAGCTATTTAGGTTGTTTGTGTGTAGAGAGAATATTGATAATGGAAGATGGCAATGAGTCCTATTTTTCATTTTTTTAAAAAGATACTGAAAAATTGAAATAGGTGTATAAAAATATGACAAAGAATATTTGTCACAATGGGAAACTTAGAATATTCAATCTATATTATCTAATACAGAAACAAAAATCTTGGCAAACAACATGATTTTATGACACTAGCTCCATCACAGAGAAAAAACAGTGGCTTTAATCCTTCACATATTAGAGAAACACAAAATGAGTTTAAGAAAGTCTAGGCCAAAGTGAGACAAATTCAAATTGAAGATGAGGTCCAGCTTCTAAGCTGAACTGATCCCTTCTGCACTTGTTCCCTCTTTTACTGTCTTTAAGTCAAAATCAGCCAACTTTTTGGAGGTTTGTATCTTAGCCAAGCATTAGCTGCGTTAATTCAAATTGGACTCCATTCAGAAGGAGCTGAGTGAAATGTAGTGCCGTCCAAAAGTAGAGTGAAGTAGACAGGATGATCTTGAGCTTCAGCTTTTCTCACATGTCCTTGGTTCAAGTACAGGTGCCACTAGCATTTTCACTCAGCTACCTTAACTGCAACAATAAGTCACAGGCCTGTGCATGTGAATTGATATGCCAATAGATGCCATCAGTTACACAAACAGCATACTTGCAAGAGACTGTGACTATTGTGTCAACACGGAATGACAATTGTGCCTACCTATTTCATAGAATCACAGAATATGCTGAGTTGAAAAGGCCCCACAAGGATCATCAAGTTCAACTCTTAGTCCTGCACAGGACCACCCCAAGAGACGCACCATGTGCCTGAGTATCATCCAAAAACTTCTTCAGCTCTAGCAGGTTCGGTGCTGTGACCATTTCCCTGGGGAGCCAGTTCCAGTACCCAGATATTTGTTAGGACACTTTTCTAAAACCAAGAAAATAATTAATTGAAAATGAAAATTCAGTTTTTATAAATCTGAATAAATCACAGTTTTGCCTTAAGCACTTATTCTCTATTTAAATATTAAACACAAAGAATGTTTGTTCTTGATACTCCAATGACCAAATTCAGAATATTGTACTCTAAAAGAAGTCAGATTAATATTTCTTTCCTTTATTTATATGTATGTATGCATGTGTGTGTATATATATATATAAAAAAAACTAGCACAGTCACATATATACATATATATATTTTATATGTGTGTGTGTGTGTGTGTGTGTGTATGTGACTGTGGTATTTTGGGGTAAAGATAATTGAATATGAGCCAGTTTACCAGAAAACTGGAACCCAGTGTAGCAAGGCGGGTATTACTACTGACTTCAGTTTTCATACTGTGCTTATCACATGATGAATAGGGAGTAAATGAGAAATACAGCTCAACTTGGTTATGTAGGTGCCATCATAAAGAATATTAGATTTCCAAGAAGATACAACTAGGCATGGCAATAAAAGGTGAAGAAAAATTACTAAACTAAATTTTAGCTAGTAAACAGCAGAGGAAAACAGCTAAGGAAAGGGAGATAAGGAAGTAAATTCAGTAAAAACTGGGTAGATTTTTGACAGAAAAAGGATTAAAGACTGAGAGGGGAAAATCCTAGTAACATGGAACAGAAAACACTACACCATTGTGGAAAATCTGCATCCTAGCTAGAAAAGGGCTTCACTCACTAGAACTGAGCAGGAGTATTATTTTGAATAAAGGGAGGCTCATTCCTTGTCCTCACAGAGAACCTATTTTTCAGTGGATGAGAATATACCAGATGATCTAGTTAGTGAGCAGGATGCAAGGAAGGAAAAATTCATATAAAATGAATCCAACGCAGTTGAAAAACAACAGAATGCAAATCAAGGCAACATAAATTATAGAGAGGTAGTGAGAGTTACTCCAGGGGTTTTATCCCCTTCCCCCCACAGGATACAAGATATTTCCTTTGCGTTTACAATAGTAATTTCAGAATGCTACTCCTGGCACTGTCAGAGATGCATGTATTTTCAGCACTTGGCAAGGAGACATTTAGAAGATAGAGGTTGCTCTTTTACTCGGGAAAGGGAATTCGACTTCTTGCACTGTAACAGTAAATAATCCATTTCTCCACTGATGTCACCTTTGCACAGACAACAGTAAATTTGGCATTTCCTAATTTTTTGCTCCTTGCCTTTACAACCTAAATAACTTTCTTTTTTTCACTGAGTAATTGTCCACATGAAGTCCATTTTTATTGTGTGCATGCTCATGGCTAGTTCAGGAACAAGGAGCACGTACAGTCCAAGAATGGACTACATGTGCGCAACACATTTCAAAGTACAGTTCCTGAGAGGTAAATAACTCCTTACTAGAGTGCAATATTGAATGAATTGAGAGGGAATTGCCTGATCACTACCAATGCAAATTACTGATCTTTCATAATGTGCAGTAGATAGAAAGGGTCCTGATTTTTCAAAAAATTATCACAACTAAGTAATTCTACAATACAATTTGGGACAATTAATTATTTGATAGAACTGAAAAAAATTGTCCCTTTGTAAAGTACATCAAGGTGATAAAATATTGCAGAATTAATTTCCAACAGTGTACACCAGTACTTTATATTTCTCAGATAACTATATCCTATGCAATATAGAAATGTTAGATGCTGTGACCAACAGTAATGGGAAGGGGAAATGCTACACCTTTAATTTATGAAAGCACTTATAGGGCATAGGAATAGCCATTCTGGATTAGATCAAAGGCCCAGTCTGTAACAATGACCGGTAGGAGACGTTACAGTAATAAAAGAAAGAGATGGTAATCCCTCCTTTTCTATGCAATCAGACACTGTAAGTCTATAACACCAGACTTTCCTGCAGAGGGTCACATATGCAAGAAGGTAAAAACTGGCTGATATATTTACCTGTTTATTTAAAGAATTCTGTTTTCAGAATTCTGTTTCATGCTGTGAAGGATTGCAGGCTCTTGACAAAAGACAAAAAGAAATTTTATATATCACTCATATTCACTGAGTCAAGAATGTGATCCTCTTCAAAAAAGCTATGACATACTAAATGCCAAGATCAAGTAAAAAACCCAAAGTGTAAATCTGAGTTTATTCCTATTGTATCTAATGGAACTGCTGAGATTGCTGTGTCTCTGCCATCTTTCAGTGTCAGGATATGAAACTCACAGATCCAGTCTAGATAACTGATCCTTATTGAATTGGCAAATTGTAGCTTTGATTTTTATTTTTATCTAGTATTAAAGGAAAAACAAAAAACGAATTTGAGAAAGAGAAATCACTTCCATTTTGTGTATTTTTAATCACTGATGGATGTAATTTCTTTCTTGTGGGAAGAGACGCTCATGGTAGTTATATTTGGGCATAAGAAATATGTTTTTATTAGTTTATATAACTCTAGTCCTGCTTTGTCAGTAGATATTATTTTGAAAAATTTGACAGACTTAAATGAACTCAGATTGATAGCTTCACTTTGAAGCAATGATAAATGGCTGCCAGCATGCTTGGGGACACAAATATGTACCTGTTGGATGCAAATGAGAAAAAGGGAGGGATTAAAATCATGGCTAAACTGTGTCTGGTTTGGATCTTGTTGCTCATGTAAAGATCTGATTAAGAGAATCTGAGCCTGCTTATTTGTTTATAGGAAGTTATTCTCCAAATTATAATAGGAAAGTCAGAACCTCAAACGGTGGTGAAGTTGCTTCAATACATTGTAGCATCTGGGCACCAACTTAGAGACAATATCAGGTCTTGTGTAGAAGTGGTACAGCAAAGTGAATTGGTGTTCATGTCTTTCAGATTATGTGCCTCCCTAGATGAGAAAGGGTTAAGCATTAGTTAGGGATGCATGTGAAAATATATGGGTGAAGTAGGAAAAAAAATTCTCTTCTAGCTTGAGCCACTCCATCTGTTCCTTTAATTCAGTGGCAGACCTTGATTGGACCCTGGGATCTGCTAGTCACACACTTCATACGGCTTCTCTCTGTAAATTAAATTGTTGGCCTGTGTTACTGAGGGTTTAGGAAGGTGAGTGATGACCTTGGTTTGAGTATGTTTGTATAGAAACATGTCACTGTAGGGTGATGTCTTTCCTCCAGGGACATAGGGCCCAATACTAACCATTTGTTAAGAAAATACCAAAGCTAAACATATCCAGTGTATGAAAGGATCCAACACCCTTGCCAAGTGTAACTTTCACTCATCTTTGAAACATCAATGTACAATGTATTTTAAAGGTTATTTTTAGCACTTGTCTTTTAAACTGTTTCCCATCTGATGTTAACATCTTGCAACTTTCAAACTAATATGAGTTATTTTTATTATTAAAATGGGAAATCTCTTTAATATAGTGTAGTATGGCAATATGTTTAGGATATATTTTTAAAAGAAGACCAAAAATAATATTTATTCTCAAGAATCAGGATACATAATTCCAGAGAAGTCCCACAATGCTTTCAAGTTCTGTGTTTCTTTATATAGCAAAGATTAAAAGTAAAATTTTAATGACAGTATAGTTCTCCTTTATTCCATATTTCCTGAAGTATTTTCACAGAAGTGGTCTATATTCCTCAGTCCTGACACATGTATATTTTTCTTTGGAGAATTGGTTGTGGTTATGCAGTTGCTGGAGAAAGGTCTGCTGGTAAAAGGCAGGAATTCTCCTGCAGCATGTATTTTGAAATAGTAAGGTAAGGAGTTCAGTCATACCAGTAGTTTTCTTTAGTTTGTGAAGCTCACAAGAAAACAAGAGGAGATAAATTCAGATTAGAACCAGATTTTTCAAGCCAGGTAGTCTTAAAACTGAATTCCTGACTGTGGATTTAGGTTTGAACTTTAGTCATATCAGTCTGAAAATGTTGGCCTTGTTTAATATTCCTATTGAGGATTGATTAATGTATACTCAGGATGTTTTTCCATACAGCCAGCCTATAAATGTTACCTTTCTAAAGTTCAGCCCAAGCGTACTTGGTATATCTTTAAATAATTTATCTTCCTTCCCTACACTTTTTAAATATTTTAGCCTATTTTAGTTTGTGAAACAGTTGTGAAATTGATGATTCAGTGTTAGAGTTTCTCCATGGGTAATGAGGAGTAGCTGGAGCAAGGGATAGGCTTTGTTTAAACAGAAAACATTGCAATTTTAGCCCCATCAGAGTCAATGGGAGCTTTTCTGCTGGATTCCACATGGCCTGGATTTTACCCAGGTATCCACCTTTGGTCTTAAATGATGTAAATCAAGCATGACTGCACCAAAGACTGTGAGGATGCAAAATGCAAGACTGGTATGTGAAGGGAAATCAAACCAAAGCCAGTCAGAAGAACTATGAAAAGCTGGTCAAAGAAATTAAAGGAGGGTGTATTAGAGGAGGGTGCATTTTAGCATTTTCTCCCCTGCAAAATTTTCTCTGAAAATGTGTTTCAGGAAAGACTACGAGGAAACACTCCTAATGGATGGCATAGGAAGTGAATTATAAGAATATTGTGTATGTCAAGTTTTTTGGTGTCACACAATAAATGGCTAAAGAAGTTAGCTAAAACTGATCATGAACCATTTCCAAATGTCTCCTTTCCTCCATATGTAAACAACCTTTTTGTCATATCTGAACTTTTATAAATACCCAAGTCCTGCTCACTCCAACATAAGCAGAAACCCACCAATATATTTTAGCAGTTCTTCCATTGCAACTGTGCCCTTTAATTTCATCTGTTTAAAGAACTGTATTAGTTAAGAATGACAATGTGAAACATGCACTCAAGCTCTTTAGCTGAAAATAATCTTAATTTACAACCACTTTTGGATATTTTTTTTGATACTGTCATTCCATTGCTTTTGACTTAAGTCAAAACATAAAATAAATGTATTTGAGTAGAAGAGCAGGAACTAAAGGTCATTTTATTCAAGAAAAAACATGTGCTTTGTTTGAGCCAGCCCTGAAGAATAGAATAAAAGATTGGACAGATATCTGGGGAAATGTTTTCTGGGTGAGAAAACACTTTTAATGTAATAAATTAATAAACATCTAAATAAACAGAATAAAATATTAAGTGCATTCTGTTTTATAGTGAGCACAAAGAAGAAAATAACAAACCCTTTTAACAACAGTCAGGATATTATTCCAAAAATAACTTAAAGAGATGCAAAAGACTGTGTGGTGAGAGGAATGCAGCTAAATACCTTTAGTGTAGGCAAAATGGTCTGCAGTAGTTGGGTGAAAACCACCTGTACCTCCTTCCCTCAAGAACAAAACTCCACTTCATGACAACTATCAGACTCTAATGGAAAGAAATCAAACCCTTTAAAATACTCTTAAGAGCAGAGAGTTCACCAGCTTTGAGTTTTTCCATCAGGAACAGAAAGGCACATTAGAGTGTCCTGAGAAGTCTAGAGTGATGCCAGCCAAACTCCAGAGGTGTATTCTGGGGCTGGTTATCAGCTTGATTTTAGTTTCAGATAGCATGATGGGCTGGGAGTTGCAGCAGTGGATAAGGTGGACTCTGTTATGAGGAAGGTTTGCTTCAAAGCAGAGAAGTGGGTGGGTAAGGTGGTCACCTCTGAAACTGCCTCAACTTGAGGCATCAAAACCTGTGGACTGATTGGGTCAGAGCTCAGATTGCAGCATCCCTGTCTCTCCTACCTACTGTGGGCTATTTTCCTTTAGCAAAAAGTTTTGTGAGTTTTTCTTCCTCAGAGAGAAGAAAATTACTGAATTCTCTCACAAACTAGAAAGCTTGTCACCATTGGGGCTAGCAGCAAATGCCATAACACAGCTAAAAACTGAGATCATCAGGTGCTGAAGATGTGCTGGATCTGCAAACACTTCAGACTTTTCTTGTGACAAAACCTCCTCGTTTACCAGGGACTCCCCAGGTACCCGGTCACTATCCTTACCTGCAGAAGGAAGATAGTTCCCCACCTGAGATCACTCCAATTGCCACACAGATGGAGCATCTTTGCATAGTAGTTGGACAACAGCTGTTCCTTCAGCTTCTCTATTTCTTGCTCTGTTTCCTGTCATTGCCTTTTGCTGCCAGGTCTGAGGAAGAATGAATTTCTACTGAGACAGTGGTTAAATATAAAAGAAGGAAGAAGTAGTTGAATTTATTTCCCTTTATCCTTGGTAGAACAAAGTGAATGAAGTAAATGGGAAAATAGGGTCTACAAAGAAGCATTTTGAACAGAGATGATAATATAAAAGGTCAGAATTATCTTGCTCCTATTTTTTTCTTTCTTCTAGCTGTGTGGATTTGGCATAATTGTAAGAGATTTTTAACAACATGTTAGCTTACCTCAGTTTAAAAAGCAAAAGCTGCCTTTCCTTAGGGCCTGTTACTGTGTGCTCCCAGACAGAGGAGAGGTGCATGGGCTCAAGGCTGTTTATACATGACACTTTAAGTAAATTTACAATCTTGTTTCAGTACTTCAATGAACTCTTGTCTATAAGAAGTCCTAATGTGCCTTGTCATCCACTTGTCAGATATGTGTATTTTTTAACTGATTAATACAAATCAGGGAAAATATTGGTTTCATCTGTGTGGTTATATCTACAGGGGCTTACAACTCTTTCTCTCAATAACCCGTCAGTAATACAAAACTTCTAAACTCGTATTTATTATTATATTCATCACCTGTATGGTAACTTGGATGAATAATTTTTGCCTTGTTTAGTACCAACATCCTTAGATTATGTATATTTCTATAACCACAAGACCTGAGCAACGTAAAGGACTAAACAAAAAAGCAGTGGCAGGAGGGGTATGTAGAGATTTCTTGCATTGTGTTTATTAAGGTTAACTTTGGAGAAAAAAAAAATAGTTACACCTTGAACACTTCAGATTTTAAAAAATATTTGTGAATTTAACAGTATAGCTATGTTTACTGCATCCTTTACCTTTTTTTTGTTCTTTAAGTAAAATGTGACTTATGCAATTATTTCAGTCTCAGATCCTCCCTAGAATTAATTGTTCTGGTAAAGAATAAAAAGTATATGGCTAAGTACCACTTGCAGAAAGGAAAATAATGGTTTCAAATTTTAAACCAGATTTTCTTCAGATGTAATTTTAGTCATTTTTTTAAGGGAAGGTCTGCAGATGTCAGGCAATCTTCATGTGCATGCCTGTGAATATATTTCTATTTTATTAAGAGTTTAATATTGCTGCTAAGTACTTAACAGCTGTAGGCAAAAATCTTAATGCATTTCTATGTCAAGTAAATGGCATTATAAACAGAAAACAGGCTGAGCTTTCAAAACCAGATTTGGACACAGTTTTTTCAAAAGTTGATAATTTACTTTCCTTTGTCCTCTTCTAAAGATTAAAATAATATGTGAAATTCTGGCACATTTGATGTCTGAACTTGTCTCACCATTTTCCCAAACTGAAGTGTTTGGATTTGTATTCTGATCAACTTCTTCTTTAACAAGTTATCAGAATGTCTTCTGGCAGGTTATCTGAGTCTTTCCACAGTGCATTTAATTTTTTGGTGATAATTTGTTGTCTCTGTTAAAATTCATTTAAGAAAACCCTAAAGCAGTAGAGTACTTAAAGAACAAGTACTTCTCTGCCTCTTTTCCTTTAGAATTTAATTCAAGCTGAATTTTAGTCTTATTACTCTTTCCCTTCCCTGTGTGGCAATCTTCTGGAGAAATGCTGGCATCAGGGGATATTAGCATGACAACATAACCCCAGGATTACATTGCTGCAAGAGGCAGGAGACAGAGCAGAGGGCAATGAGTGAGAGCCGGGGAAGAAATTGGTGTGGAGAGAGAGAAATTAGACTAGCCACCTCTGAATTTCTTTTTCTGTCATGTGGCACTAGACACACAGATTCCCACCTCCTCCTTGAAACAAGAGAGAAAAAGAAACCAACAAGGTAGGCTAAATCACACACACTGATTGCCATTATGAAATTGAAAGCCATACTTGGACCTCTCCTGCAGCCCGGGCACTTTTCTGTATAAATTTCAATGTTCAGTAGTTGAACCACCATAATGGCAAGGAGGAGTTCACTATGGGGTTTTGTTGTCTGTACAGAAAAAAACCCTTGGAAATTATATGCAACACCAATATTAAACAGATGCTGAAATTGAAAAATGTAGGGTTTGAAAATGGAAACAACAAATTTATACACTATATCTTTCTGCAATATGAACTCCACAATCTGTTATAATGTGCATGTGCATTAAGTTGTGACTTTTAGTTTTGCTAACATACAAGCTGCAAAAATAAGCAGTGTCAAATTTTTATCACAGTGGTGATTTGCACATATACAAACAAGGAACTTTCTAACACAGAAACTCCTATGTTAGATTTGAAAGAATGATCTCTTCACTTAATATACTCTCTGATACATAGCTTTAGATCTAATCTGAAGACTAATTTTTTTCTTAAGTCCCCTGTAAGCATCATAAGATTTTACAACTTGAGGAAAAAAAAAGTGTAGTACAATCAGAAGCTAAGTCAGTGGTAGTTTAAGTCTGTTAATGCTTTCCAAATCAGAAAAGCAGTAATTTAAACCATCTTACTTCTGTATTTATGGCAGAATAATAAATTTATTAAGCACAACTGAAATTATCACGATACTTTCGAATAATTCTGAAATAATAATTGAAAATATTTTTCTACCTCCTGACATGTTAAATAATGATCTTGGGAGAGAAAATGAAGATAAGTAATAGAAAATAATGTATTACAGTGATAAATCACTTATTTCCTATTAATGTTACAGAAAATTGTACTGAAATTTTATGGTGTTTAATGACGAATACGAATTTTTTTTTGCTTCCTTTTAATTCAACACTTAGTTGAAACTGATAGCTCTTGAACAGCATAGAAAATGTGAGTAGTAGTTTATTTGAGAAGTTGCTATTGCCATCTAGTGGCTCCCACTCTCCTCCCCTCTTTCCTGTGCACCAGCTACGGTTTCCGAAGGGTTCTCAGCTGTCTGGAGCAAATGGGTTTGACGGCTGATAAGAGAGGGAGCAGTGCAATTTTTTAAACTTTTTAGACACATTAAAAAGAAAGCTGTAAATTTAAATTTCCTCATTATATGGACTGAAAACGAATTCTTTGAATAAATAAGATATCCCCCCAGCCAACAGAAATTAAGAACAGATACAGTATTAAGAACCATACAGTAACTTAGTAATGAACATTACTTTGAAAAAGACGAGCTTATAAAGATACGCTTTTTTGATTGTTGTATGAAACACATGATATGGATTTGATGCGATTATGTCTTGCCTGAGTTTTAATCTTCTAAAGTTCTCCTCTGATTTCTGTTGTATTGATCAATTTTTACCTCTGGAGGAAAACCTGCTTTTGCTCTTATAAAAAGAGTGAGGAATTCATGTTGAGATAGATTGTCGGAGATATGAAGTCTTCAGTTTTCTTTACTTTTCTTGATAACAGTAAATACAAACCTTGTTGGTGCTCTCACCACTGCACTCTGAGAGTTAAAATAGAAATGAGTAAGAGTCTCAATACCTCATATTCCTGCCACTATAAAGTCTGAGGGTTCACTGAAGCCAGTGGAGGTACTCATGTCTATGGAGGTAAGACTTGCTGTAAATTAAATTAGAATGAAACCCACAAACCTGCAAAATGTCCAGAAGTTTTTCATTGTACCTGGTCTCATGTGGATAGTACAGTACTGTAATGCAGATTATAATACATAACACCTGTATGTAAGAGCTCCTTGTATTGGAGTTTTATTTCTCCATGAGACAGTTTTTCAAAATGTGCTTCCTTTTGTATAAAAACTTTCCTCTATAAAAATGGTTATTTTTAAAAAATTTCAGTATAGGCTAGAAAATGCTATTTTTATTTCTCAAAAGTTCTATTTTAAGAACAAGTAAAAATTGTAAGGAATAATTTTTGCCTTCACTGCTTAAACAGAAATAGTATGTTCTGAGTGATAACCACTCCTCCTTTTAAAATAAACCACACACTTTTGTCTTGGCAGACACTCAGCTCTAGAAGACTTATCTGCTTGTAAAGTTTTCCTTTGCATACATGGTCAGTTGGTTTAAATACATTTTAAAAGTATGGAGCAAACTACAGAATGGAAAAAAGTGTGAAGGTTTTGATATATATTCTGTCTTTATTGTGTGAATATGCAATTAACTCTCTGTTTTCTGGTAAGTGATTCATTCCCCTAGATTTGGTATGTCTTTTTCGTTACAAGAATTGCCCATCTGAAACTTTGACTTCCTACAAACGGAGGCTTTTCTGAATATTTTGAATGCACAAATTGACTGGGAAAAGGACTGCTATAAGTCTGACATGAAACTCAGAGACATGCATTAATTTTCACATTCAGACAAAGCCTGCTCTGTAACCTTTACCAGTTCCTGTAGGCTCATTATTTTCAATACTTTTGAAACACTTTAAGAGGTACTTTTTATGTGCTCTTCTGCCTCAGTTGTCCACCTACAAAATAACATGCTCCACAGTAGCACTTCTATTCCCTGTCTTGTGCTTGTTTATGCAGGGTATTTAGGAAGAGCAAAGCACTTACCTGGCTTTTGTCTCTGCAAATCCCTCTGAAAGACTGAAACGTCTTGGAGGTTCAGTCTGTCCTCTCACAAGAGGATCTACCTCAGTTAAAACCAAGAGGCTCCATACTGGATTTAGTCTTTGAGTTGCTACCACATTTTAAGCAGTAAAATAGAACAGGAAACCAATGTGAGTGGTCATTCTTCAAACTGAGTGTGGTTTATTTGCACTGAAACTTCTAATTGCAGAACAAGCAATTGCAATGACTGTATCCTAAGAAATAAACACAGCTGATGGAAGAGACAGTACACTTCAGTGAGGATATTGGGGCTATCTGCCAGTCCTGCAACCATGCTTGCTTGATAGCTTCAGGACAGGAGCTAAGCTGACGTCCCTAGGAACAGTAGAATCTCCAGGGACTCCTGATGGAAAGTAGAGCCAGTAAGAGCCATAAGTGACTTGTAATTCCAATTTTCTTACTTAAATGCAATTGATCTATCTGCCTAGGTATGTCTGTATATCACACTTGCAGCAAGCATGAGTAGTGCCCTTGCCAAATATTTGTTCGTGAAGACTAGACATGATGTCTGTATATACACAAACAGTTGAATCAGGAAAAGGTTGCCCACGTTCTCAGTTGACAGGGAAAATTTTCGGTGTTCTCTTGCATTATTTCTTGAAAAGTTTCAATGTTCATAATTCCTATGGGCTTTAGTAAGAAAATCAATTTAACATTAGATTTTTGGGGTTTACTTCTTTTATTCTCTTAGAGGCATTTTTTTTGTTGAATGACCTGCCTATGTTAATGCAATAACCATCTCTGAAACATAATTTAAGTGTTTTGGTTATGCCATATTTCAGATTACATGTTGTGGGGTTATTTTGCTGAGTGAATTTAAACTCTGTGTTTTATTTTGGTGTTTGGTTTTGGGGTAGGGTTGGGGTTTTTGTTTTGGTTTTGGATTTAGGTTATTTTTTTTTAATGGGAAACACAGCTTCCAAATGCAAGAGGTTTTCTTCTCAAATAACACAACAAAAAACCCTTACAAGGTTATATATTTAAATCCATCTATTGTGTTTCAGTATGAAAAGCACAAATACCTCAGTTTTAGGAGTGCTAGTAGCCAACAATAAAATTTGTCTTTTTAAAGACAGGAGTCAATGGAAAATTGGAGTTTTCTTTACAGCTCAGTAATATGAAAATTTCCCAAGTGCTCCGGGATGCCAGATTGAACTGTAGTTTACAGGGTTAGGCACTTGTGCCATGTAGCTGGTATTCTGCTTCCACAGAGCAGTCACACTCCAGACAAATGTAAACTTTACAAGCGCTGACACTGGAATGGCTGTGTTTAAGCTATAGAAGTCTAAGAAAAAAATCTGTAAGGACATAACATAGAAAAACTTGACAGCTAACTGGTAGGGTGAGAAGATCACAGGGAAGTGCTGGTCACTTGGATGCCTGAGATTGTAAACATCTTTTTGAAATATGACATTATATGCAGCTGCAGTGAGTGAATAAAAAAAAAGAATGAGACATGGGAAAAGATTGAAATGGTTGAGGTACAGAGATGTAAGTGCTTCTAGTTGTTCAGTTGTTCAGACTCAGTGATTGATGATGAGTTTTTCTGAGTTTCTGGGTCGTCATGCGTATAGATGCTCATCACGGCAGCCCTCAGGGATGAGCTCAGATGAGTTCAGAAGTTGTGCCTCTCTGCAGAGCAATATGACTGAGTCCTGTTCAGATCCTCACCAGAAACCCCCAGTACCATAACTGGTACCATGTTGTGTGCTGTAAATATTTTCTTATTGACATAGGATATTCTGCAAAATAGGAAAAGACTATTTAACTTAACAAAAATAGGCATGTTGATGGAATTTTGCTTATCTGCTATCATTCTGGAGGTTAAAGTTAATACTATAGAAGCTTCCGAGATGCCTGTGCTACCAGCTGGTGTTGTGCAGTGTATCTCCTAGTTAGCTCTGGGCAACACAGTCTTAACTGCAGTTCATTCAGGTTCAGCACGTTTGAGAGGGCTGGGTAGGTGACTACCTGCTTGGCCTAGATACACCTGTTCTGCTTGGGATATCCCCTGCTCACACAAAGAGGAAAATGAAGACATACTGCCTGCTCATTGTCCTTGCTGTGACCTGGCAAATGGACAAATAAGTCTTATCAGGCTTCAGGTTTCCACCTTCACATCTTCTCTCAGTACTGATGTAGTAGGACAGAAAGTCTCAGATTTGGCAAAGTGCGCAATTTAAATGAGTAGGCAGGTGAGTTTCCTCCTTAGTGAGGCAAAGCATGTGTTTAAATCCTATTAAAGCTTGTTGGGCTTAAACATATACTTGAAGTTTGTTGGAGCTAAAACATGGAATTGGAAAATTATACTGAAGAAATGCAATTCTGCCTCCTGGCTTAACAAAGGACTGACTGTACTCTCATGTATGTGTGGATTCTAGCTGCAGTATTTTACTAACAAAAATGTCCCAATACAGGCAGGTGACATCTATTACAGAGGACTGACATGCTTTGCAGGTAGATTAGGATTTAGTTAGATCCTAATCATCTTTATTCACCAGCAGATTTGCCAAAGTTACATCCTAAGCAAAAACATGAGATTCTCCTCCAAGAAATTATGGGCCCAGTACAAGCATTTGGCAGAGAGGGAGAAATGTCAGTCTACTCTGAATACAGTTTGCATTTGAAACGGTATTTTCTAAAAACCCATTCTCCTGGTAAATTAACTTTACTAAAAAAATATCTCAAGCACTAAGTTTGAGAAGGAAAGTGAAGGGTCATCCCATGCTCAGTGAAAAGATGTGCTGGGTTTGTTTGTTTTATCTTTTTTTAAATAAATATTCTGAGGTTAAACAAACAAACAAATGAACAAACATCATGAACTGCCTCCCTTCAGCCAACACCATCACTGATTTTCCAATAATTGATGATTCTAAAATTTCCTCTGGGAACAGCAAGTCATGCTGATGAGGTGGAGAAAAAAAAAGCACCATTGCTATTAGGCCCCCTGAGTTCTGTTCTGCCTTGCTCTCTGATGACACGAAGTTCATTTCCTGACTTCTGGAGAGATGACAGGGAAAAAAAAGAAAGAATGAAAACAACCCTTAATGCTAAGGAATGAACATGGAGTTCAACTTGAAATATAGGGAAGACAGTCTTTCAAAAGTTGTAGCTGTATTTAGCATCAGAGTTCNNAGCTGTATTTAGCATCAGAGTTCATGAGATCCACATGTCCCATCTCCTTTTTCTAAAAATCCCAGAGGGGAAAAAAAAATTTATTCTGATAGCCTGGAAAGAAAAAAAATGTCTGTTCATCAATTTCCCCTTTTTTAAGAGATAACCACTGACTCTACCCATATGTTATCTTTATTCTTAGGCACCAATTTTATCATAATTTATTCTGGTATATTCTAAATTTACCATGTTGATTACCACTGTATAAACAACGTCTGGCATTTGCCTCAGTCAAAGAATTGAGGCTGGTGCTGATTTGGAGTAGAGATCTGTGGAAAACTTCAATTTACTGAAGTGGCTGTAATATCAGTACAAACACCAGAGATAGATAGCTAAGGATATGGTAGTTTTAAAAGGAAAAAAGTAAGGATTCTTCTCCTATGTGATGCTCATGAGCCACTTACTGTAATGTATCTGTTTGGAGAGGGAAGTCTAAATGACACGAGGTTAAAAAACATTAGAAAGTGGTCTGCAAGTACAGCTGACTGGACTCTCTCATGGAAAAAGTTGCTCTTAATTCTTCGTAGGAAACAGTGGATAAGGGTTAAGGAAATCTTTATGTAATTACTGCATACAAATGTGAGTAACATGAAAGGATTCTCACAAGGTTGAACTGAAAACAGTCCTAATCATTGGGGACTAAAAGGGATTTAAAAGGAGGACTAAAAAAAGAGGAGAGAGTACCTTAACTGGAGATGTTTCTAGTTAGAGGGGAAAAAAATTATTTGATCAATTTGCCAAACTTTATATTTACTGAAAAATAACTGAGACCTCCATGCAAGCAAGTAGAAGGATCAAATTTTATGTCTGTTCCCTCAAACAATTAAAAGATGTTTCCTTTCTTCACAGCTCTTCAACCATGATTCTAATTTACATAGTAAATTCTGAAAATAAAGTCAATTTATGAACCAAATTTATAAATAACATGATGAGTTCTTTCATTAAATAGCATATTCAGGATTTAATTTCTTTATCTCATTCTTGAAATCATGTTTCACTGTTGTCCTGTGCAGCATATTTATTCTAGAACACCACTTTGGCCTTAATACCATGTCTGAACTGTGCCTGACTTTAATGAGGTTGGAAAAGCCTAACTGACTACCTTGACCAACTCTTTACTCTGGTCTTCTTTTTTGCTGTGAGACATACTCAGAAAAGGTGTAATGTATATGTATTTGTTTTATTAACTAAAAGTAGAATAGCATTAATTACAATATTCAATAGTTCATTCCTGGTTCAATGATGTATCTTCTATTGTTAGGGAAAAAAAATAAAAAAAAAATTAAAAAAGACACCAACTTGTCATTTTAGAGCTCTAGCTTGTGTGTTAGCTGATTGAAATGAAAAATTAGCTCCTGTTACGTGTGAAGTCTGCACTGTCATGATCTATGTAATCATGAAAGCTTTTGGGCAAGAAGTGTGTGTATAAGCTTAGTAAATGCATCTTTGGAAGCATCTTAGAGAGTCTGTCTCTAATATTCTGTGGTTTTGTTTGGAATTTTTTATCTTTGTTTAATACTGTTAAGGAAATCCAGACATAAACTATGTTTCTGATTTTCTAAGCTAAGCTAGAAAGATATTTTCAAATTGTTTTCCTCCATCTTGCCCCTTTCTACTGATCCTGCTGTACTCTCCTCTTCTCTTGCAGAGATTGCTTAAATTTAGTATCAAAATGCAATTCATCGCTAAAAAGCAGCAAAGGAAATGGATAAGGTTATTTACAGTGACATTAATAAATATACTGCCCTCTGTTTTCAAAGACACAGTGCATCCCAAGGAGAATGTGGATGATAACTTCCACACAAGAAGTGGTGTCAAAAAATTCCATTTCCCCTTAGACCACAATTGACCTGAGCTGATGTGTAAGTTCACTTACTTCCTAAACTCATGACACTTGTTGCTTTGTGGATGAAACTGGATTGAACAAGATCTTGCTGGACTATATATTGGAATCTATTTTTCCTATCTCAGCACTCAGTTGTGTCATTTCAGCCTAAATTCAGCGTCTTTGATTCATGCTACACAAACAGATGTATCTTCTAAATAGGAACAGCAGAAAAACATAGGTATCTGTGTGTAAATAAAATAACATTTAGCACCACTATGAAGTTTCTTTTTTGGCTATTATCATACGAGAACTAACTCAAAGACTTGACACAGTGAGATGCAGGAACTTGCAGTGACCCTTGAACATGTCACTTCGCCTGCAACATTATATTCTTGTAGGTATGCACTCTGTTTCAACCCATTCTCTTTCAACATTTTGCTTTGTTGGGGTGTATAAGGTTTGGTGGATTTCCACATTAAATCCAAAGGAAGTTGCTACTTTTGGTCTTAGCTCCTTACAGGATTGTATTCTGAAATGGAGCATTCTGCATGACACAGCACCAGTATGAAATCTGATTTTAATTTTTTTTTCAGTACCTGTCAACCAGGAAATGAGATTATTGTAAAAGCAGCTGATTTTTTTTTAACTCTGAATTGTTTGATGGTGTGCTAAAAGAAAACAAAAAACCCCTTATAATTGCAGGCCAAATCAGCCTTCCACTTCTATGCAAATGCAGGATAGGAAAGAAAATAAGAATATCAGGACTCCACAACAACAGTGGGTTACTCCTTGGCCCCCCTAGCACAGATTTAAACATCTTCGTCTGTGGCAGGCAGGTCAGAAGACATTTGGGACAGCCAAAGGCAGCCATGGGAGATGTTCATTAATCAGTCTGTATAACCCTCTGGAGCAGCTTTACCAAAGTGTGCAGCAACAGTATGACCGATTTTCAATCTGTGTGTTTGAAGCATAGATAAAAATGAGACTGCATCTCTGCAAAGGTAGTTACTTTATCCAGCCAAATAAAAATTAAATTACTTTTACTTTAAAATGAAAATATTCTGCCCTCAGCAGGTGTTGCAATGTTTGATAGGCCATATGCTGTGATTCTTATGCCCTCTTTCTCTATTCCTGAATCTTCAACTTGGTTTTCTGCAAAGCCAGCAGTTGTGAAGAATCCTTCTGTCAGTCATTTCCTATGTTCTGTTCTGAATAGTTTCTTAATACCCACTTCTTATTATGTTAAGTAAATGTTTATAGGAATTGATTTTTACAGAGTAGTTTGAAATGCCAAATTTCTCTTTATGTTATCATAATCTTATGAGACTTGAAGACAGAAACCTTTGTTCCCACTTGATATCTTTTGAATAATATTCTTCTTAAATATTGTATTCTGAATAACCAAGGGAAAATGCCACCTTCTAAATGGTTTGGAGGACTTTTTGGCTGGAAAACAAAGACTGAGTATTTGTTAGTGAGTATTTAAAGCCCGGTACTGTGAAATACAGTATTTTATTGAGAATACAGAACAAACACATTCTGCCGGGAAAAAAAAAAAAAAGGCTGTGCTAATATTCCGAGATATAGCAGTTTCTTCTGTGGCTTTAGCAGCTAAGACATGTCATTCATACATTAGTATGGAAAGTATTGATCATTCAGAATGGTATGGTTAGAAACAATACGCATAAAATACTTACAAGTATTCCATTTCATATACTGTCATGCTTCTAGTAATGCTACTAAGAAAAAGCAAAAGTTCTTTCACAAAATGTAATATAGCCTAAAAATAAATAATATTGTCTTGTAATTTAGTAGTTATAAAAATGTGCTAGCCTTCTACAAAATACTATACTCACTTTCTCTTCACAGGCTGCAAGCTAGGAAACAGGCTAACAAAACAGAGAAAAGGGGTACACTAGCAGATTTAAGACATAAAATAGAAATAGACTCACTGCTTTTGGTAAAGTTAAATAACTACTTGTTAGAGACAGAGACTACATAGGAGACACTCCTTACTATAGGATTACATAGCACTGGGTGAGATGCAAGGGGTGATCATTGCTGCAGGGCAGATCATGGCTATCTGCAGTATTGATCATGCTGCTTCATGTGCATTACTCTGGGAGTTTGGATGACTCGCTATGGCCCAACTTTACATATGGACTCATGGTCACCTTTGGGAGCTGGCACTGCCCCCTCTCAGGAGTGCACCAGCCAACATCTCGGCTGTGTGATAATAGGTCAGGAAAAAGAGCAATAATGCAGTGGAGTGATTGTGGGTTTATTTTGGTATTGTGTTGGGATTTTTTTCTAGGATGCAGGGAAAGAGTGAGGAGCTGAATAAAGCAGCTTCTTGAGACTATCTGAAGCTATAGCTCAATGAAAAGTACTGAGGAATATGTGCCAGAATATATGTTGAATGAACTATGCTGCAGAACATGATATTGCATGAAGAACTCTTTCTGCATACAGAGTACAAGGCACCATGATCTGATGCACTGTAGTGAAAATGGTGGAGAGAATAATATCTGCATTTTGGGGAAGAAATTGCTAGCAGAGGCAGGAAACATTGTCTCTGATTGTAAATAGAATTACAGTAACTAGATCAAGATCTGAAAGAAATATCACAGCTGTCACCTAGGAGATTACGTTATGACATTCCAAAAAACATGGAGTTGATTTGGGTATCCAAACACTAATCTAGGTACTTCCAGTATAAATGGATGGAGAAGAAACCTGAAGATGTCGTTAATAGAATTGGCAGTCAGACAGCCTACATTTCCTGTGAAAATTGGTCTTCAGGTGAAAGCAGAAGATTCCCCACACCTGCTTTGCATTGCAGACTCATCTTTTTGGAACTTTTTCTTTAAATTTGGTCACTGAAGTTTAAGCAGATGAACTTCTTAACTGGCTGACCAGGGCAGACACAGTTTCTTGAAGGTAAGAGTTTGGTTTCCCAGAATAACATCACTGAACCTGTCTAGTTTTATCCATACATTGCAAGCTATTTCCACTATGATGAGTCTAAACATAGAAAAAAAGAGAAAGAATTATCTCAGCCTGTTTATGTTTTCAGCATTTAATTTAAATAAGATATTATGATGTCTTTTAACCTAAAGTAAACTTTCGCTGCTTTGACATTGCAAAATGTAATGTTGTAAACTAACTGGATCTTTTCCGGCTTTACCTTATGTGCCTGGGTTGGCCTAGAACCAGATTTTAATGTTACTATTGGGACTACATGTTCAAAGTAATAAAAAATTAAACAGTAGCAATGTGGTGTTGAGTACATTTCTTTAGTGTAAGACTTCAGTTGGCTCAGGTTTCTGTTTCCAGTGACTTTACAAGCAAACTCTAAATTCCTTCTTTATTTTGTCCTTGGATGACTTACAATCAAGCCAGAGCAGGAAAAGTTCAGTATCATAATCTTAGTAATTATTTAATTCTGTGATTCTCTGTCAGTTACACAGAACCAGACTTTTTCAATCAATGATCTCTCTACTACTATTTTTACCATACTTTTTGTTGATGAAAATATAGGACCAAAGCCATGTACTAGACCAACTCCCAGTGTAACTTCTACTAGTTTGATTGTTATGGACTGCAGTAGTCACAGATAAAATAATGTAATAGTGAATGAGAAGAAAGCTTTGAGGAAATTTTTGTAACAACTATCCAGCTCTTTCAACTCAGATTTTCTCTCTCCTGAATCTCAAAAGGAAATCTCTATGCTTTCTAATATATTAAAATATCTATAGGAGTGTTCTGTGTAGGAGCTACATAGCATCTGTGCTCAAGGAGTAATATCTGAACTTCAGTCTTATGATGTGCTAAATTTAATGATAATTTAATATCCAGTCAGAATAATGGATGCACTCATTAGTGGAGAGAACCCTTTATTTCAAAACTCCAAAAGGACAAATATAAGAGCAAAAAGACAGAAAAGCAAAACAGACAGACAAACAAATTTCATTGAGAGGAAAAACCTTACATCTCAAAGGTCTCATCCTGCACTTTGGATACTGTTTATTATCAGTGGAAATGTTAGACAGTCCTGGACAAAATGTTGGAAATCCTGAGTCATAGTGATTTTTCTTTGCTTACTAATTTCTTTGATCTTCACAGATTTTGGCAGTGTGGGCCTCAAGACACACACAGTGTACCAGCAGTGCTCCCAGATCTGCAGTACACAGATTGCTGCCCTGAGCTGCAGAATGGGCTGAGGCAGTGCCTCTACCTCAGCAGAGGTCACAGACATAGATGCTTTCAGGTGTCCTCCCACAATTACAGTGCTCATGAGAATATTACTCAAGATATTTTATTTCCTGCTCTAGCCCTTCTTACACTTGATCCAGTGCCATGAAGTTTTAGCAAGCTTCATTCTTGCACAGATGAAATAAAGAGATGAACATCCTTGTAAGCTAAGATCAAGACTGTCCCACAGGTAAAAATGGCAGAAGATAATTCAGGATTCCCTGCCCAACTTCTAAGCAGGCTTTTTTTTTTTTTTGTGTGTGTGTGTGTGTGTGTGCGCTGCTTTCCCAGACATTTTTTTCAAAGCATCCAACTGTAGTGTCACATTTTAAATCTGCATGCAGTTGATGTTCTTTCCACTGACTTTAAAGAGCTTTGGTTCAGGCCCTAAGTAAATAATGAGAATTTCTTCCACCTTAATTTATGTTTAATTTCCAAACTAATCATTTATGTCTTTCATCTTTGTCCTTTATATTTTTTCATGACTCTGCTTGTTATTTTAAGGAAGTGGTAATATATACAGCATCTATATACACAGGCTGTAATGTAAGTATACTCCCTAAAGTCCAGTGGATTGTCTTGGTGAAGGGATGAATATATAATTGTAAGAAGCTCTTTAGAGTTCATCCAGAATGCATAGTTGCTTATTATATTGTAGCCTGGATTCAGTCAAAGGTGTATATAATAGTAATTTAAGATTTTTCTTTTTATACCAGTGCAAACCATGATAAATGGTTTGGAAAAAATGCATATTCGGGGAGGACAAAAACACTCTGTTTGCATCCAGCTTGCTGCTTAAACCTGTAAATACAAGGAAATGTTATTAGATATTCAACAGAAAGTTAAAGACTAAAACTAGTTATCTCATCTACTGACCAAAGCAAAGTTTTTCCCAACTATACATTTTCTGGTGTTCAATCCCAAAACTAAGTGGTTTTAATACTGTTCCTGTGCATATGTGCATTTATGTGAGGACCTTTCAGTACAAAATCACATCACACTAGAGATATTGGCTTCACCCTTCCATTTTCCAAATTAACTGTTGTCTATGAATGATATCATCACTGGTATGCTGTCCGTAGGCTGTTTTTGCTATGACATGAAGAGGTTTGCATAATACTGTACATTTTGTCACACACTAGCTCTCATTTTCATTTCTGAGCTGAAGGATAAATATTGCCTTTGGAAAGAGTGGCAGCAGAGGAAAGAGAGCACCACACATCAGAGATTGCTGTGGTTGTCACGTCTTAACAAAGAGTCATGTGAGGTGTTGATCTGGATGCACCCTACTGCCCTGTAAAGATGGAAATTAAGGTCCTTCATTTGAAGTAACCTTTGTTGAGACAATGTTATCCTATCTCCAGAGGTGAATTCGTGTTCCAGATACCTCTTCCCACTGCTGATGGAGAGGGCCTGTGATGGTTAGCTGGTGTCTTCGCAAGGCGGGATTTATCAGAAATTTGTGGTACTGAGAGGAGCAATACCAATCTCAGGGCAAAAAATAGTATCTAGCTGTCACCTGTGTAGATGTGACCAAAGAACTATAGGGAACACATGTGAGAATTAGAGGATGGACTACTACTACTACAATGTGGTACCCAAAATCCTAACTATATAGACCCTTCCGCTATAAGACTTAATGCTTTCTTTCACTTCTGTACTGACCTTACTTTTGGAATAAATTAGGACCACTTGTTAGCCTTTCCACTTCTTTAAGTGACATGCTGAAGTGCTACATGGTTCTTTTTTTCAGAATTTTGTTTGGTTGGGGTCTTTTGAATTCATATATATTTTAATAACATTTAATAACTGCCTCTTATGTGTTTTCCTAGTGCTGGCAAAGCAAAGAATAAGATAAAGGACTGAAACAGTCCAGTGGACACATGTAGAAATGATTGTTGGTATATGTTCTTTGGATTTGAAATATGGATCTTTGGGAGAGGAAGAGCAGGCAGGGGAAAATAATTCCAAGTGTACCAACTCCCTAGAAAGTCAGAAACAAAGGGTAGAGGGTAAGGAATTATTCCTTGTATTAGCTTTTAACATGAGATCTGTACTGCCTGTTCATATACTATCCTCTTCGTACAGACCTCAAGAATTCAATTGCGTCATTTGGGGTTTATTTAAGAAAGGAATGAGACAAAAAAAAAAAAAACACAACCCAAAAAACAAAAAAGAGGCCCCCTGGATTGTGAGGAAAGTGTTTAACTTCAACTATGTTTAATTCAAAAGAAGGACCAGGGAAATTATCCAGAACAAAAAACCCTGCTGGGTATTCTGAATTAAGCGTGCACAGCATCCTCCCTGCAGATGTGCCTCTGTGAAGAACCAGACTGGAAAAAAACTTCATTTTAATACTCTTTGGGCAGTTTCAGGGTGCAATTTTATTTCCAAAATAAACCAACTTAACAGGCCACTCTGCTATAGTACCCAGTGTTAAAAAGTTCCTCTTCAGGAACTCTTCAGTTCCTCTTCCACTGTGGTCTTTCTAGGGATAGGCTTCATGGCTTTTATGTTCACTGAAAAATGCTGAGTGGATAGTTTCAGTTTGTGCATGAACTGACTGTGAAATACTGTTGCTGTTTATGCAGCAGCTACCTGTTCTCATGATCCTGCTGAAATACAGACTTTATTCTAGGCAGCTGTTGCTGCAGGCTGAGTGTGCTTTTGAAATAGTTCTTGCTCTGTATATCTAAAGAGTTGCAGTATTTGCTTTTCTACTGATAGCACTCTAAGATATCTCATTTAACCATCCAGTGAACACATCCACATCACGCTATGAAGTTCTGGCTAGCTATAACTGTATAAATAATTATTTATGCAAAATAATTGAAAATTAAGATGGAAAGTGACTTAATGAGAACACCTAGGCACCAGATTTGAACTGCAAAAGAATTCAGTTGATCTGTTTCAATGTAGAATATTTATTAACCTACTTTTGTTTCTGTTATAAACCCAGCAGTTGGTATGGCTTTCAGATTCAATATATGTATGTTCATTTCTCACCATTCAGTAAAAGTAACCAAAAAATCACAGACACTGTAAAGCAATTATTTGAGATCCTTCTGAGCACAAAAGTTCTAACTTACCTTTTTAGACAACAGAGACATTGATGCTTGAAATCATGCCCTTCAATATCCATTTCTTTCATTTAGTGTAAAAGATAACTTAGACAACAGCTTTTGCTGTGGATGTAACTGTGAACACATAACTAGTATGTAAATCTGATCAGATGATTCTGATCCTGGTAAGTTAAATAATAAAATACAAGATACAAACAACATTTGCTGTTGTAACAAGGAGTCTGAGTGAGGGTTTATGTATTACTTCAAAACTGAAGAATTATAGATTATTTGAGGTATTAAGCTCCAGGTAGAAAGTATCCTAAGTTTGCAGGATAACAAAATAGCAAAGGTTAATTTGGCATGCCCTGAAGAACAGACACGTTTGGGTTCCTGGAACATACACCTTTAGCTGCTGAAAATTAATTTGGCTGATGGGTAGGGTCACCAGAAAAATGTCTACAGTCCTTTTGTTTGAACTGTTACTGTGAGTGCAGGTAACTCAGATATGGGCCAATAAAAAAGACTTCATAGTGATTTTTTAACTCTGTCTTGCTTATAAATTCCCAAAATAATGTTTGAGATTATCTGTGTGAAGTTAAGCAACAAGAAGGAGCATGATAATGATGGTAAGCCCACTGGTACTCATGTACAGCCTTGTAAAGATATATCTACAGTTATACAGCCTTTCAGCACTTTGTACGATATGTCATGTGACTATATTACTGTGAGGGACAATATTTTAAGCTAAATCCCCAGCCATGGAAACACCTTCACTGAAACCTGTAGACATTTTCAAATAAGGTATCTTTGCCCTAAAGCATGTAGGATTCTTCAAATTGATCATAGGGTCCCCAGAGATAGTTTGACCAAGTCTAGAGACTGGGCACTTGGCTTTGCTCCTCGTAAGTTGCAACACACCTTAATTTTTTTAAAAGGAGGAGAGGAGAGAGGGGGTATGTTTCTTCCTTTTTTTTTTTCCCATGAATGAAGAAAAGAAACCAGGGGAGGAGAATGAAAGCAGAGAGATCATTCTGTGCATGGCAGTACCACACTGTAGCCTGGCTCCAAGGCAGATGAGGCTGTTGTAGCTAAGGTATGAATTCTGTAGGAATTGTGCATCTTACTTGTCACAGATACTGGAAAGAGATGAAACAATCAGGAAACAAACAAAAAAAATAGGCTCATAGTGAGTGCTGTCTTGAGAACCCCTTTTTGGGTGTTTTCACTCCCACAGTTGAGAGAAACAACAAAGCATTCAAATGCTAGTACTCTCAGTAAGATTTATCTTATAATTTCTTATGTAAACTAATACGAAAGACCCACGGCCAGCTTTTCAGAGGTACTGGGTCCTCAATACTACTGCTGAAAATGTTCAGTCCTGACTTGCAGAATCTGTGTATATAGTCAAATTTTTCACAGTACTATGTATGTTAAGATTGTCCTACAAATTTATGAATGCTCCTGATAAGAATTTTTTGTTTCTCTATGAGGTTAAAAATACAAGTAATTTTGTGGGTCTTAATAGTAAGGTGGCATGAAAATGGATCTGCAAAGTACTCCATTAAGCTGGGTGTGAGGGAGGAAGTGGGTATAAAAACATGAAGTTCATAGCTTTCCTTTCAAAGTAGGACTAGATAGCATGCCTCTGTGTAATTTTAAGCTTACAATCAATGCAGAAGACCAAAAAAAATACAGTATTATGATTTTGCCAAATAATACAGGAGTCCTGTAGAATATCTGATGCAGGATCATAGAATTAAAGCTGGATAAAAGTGCACTTGCACAAAGAAGTAATTGATATACGTAGATCACATGAATTCAGACAACATTTTTCTGGCATTTCCAAACTTAAGCCACCAACCTTTATATTTGTTGAGTATCCTCTGGAGCATACAAATAATATAGTGTTTCCCATTTTGCTCAAAGTATTGTGAAGAGTTAGTTTTGCTTTTACCTATAATAGTTTGAATGTTTAGATTTAGGAAAGTCAAGTTCTTTCAAGAAAAAGCTAATACACATGATAAGAACTCCATCATTCCTTGGCATTTTTTTGTTATAAATAACCATGTTACAGTTCTGTCAGAGATTATCTGCATCTAAATGCAAAAAATATTTTTTGAAGCTAAATGTATGGTAGCACTATTAACACTCATAGAACAAATGTATAGACCTTTAAAATATTTAACTAACCCTGTATTGTACTAGGCCAAAAATTCAGAATATGCTGTTTGGGTCCCTCAAATTCCATTTTTGTATAGGCTAAGTACTGAATCTGAGAGACATGTAATTATATCTGGTGTGGCTTTTGTGAAATCTTATAAAGAAAATTAGGGAAATTAATTGTTTGTTTATTTCTTATTTGCCAAAATGTACGACTAATAGTCTGTATGAACAGAGGAAGTGCACTGTTCTTTATTTGTATTCTTATAGTGCCTTTAATTCTAAATATTGGCCATGAGAAAAGGTGTCTAGAGACATTGTGGAAAAGGATACTGTGCAAAACTACAGCACTTGAGACAATAAATATACTATGAACTTGGAAATTATGTAGTTTCTTTGAGGTTGCGCTATTGAGGGTGATTATTAAGTCCTTCAGTATGGAAAATGTAGCAATTTATTCTGTCACTTTAGAAATATTGCATTTGCATAGAGAAAAGGTAGAATTACTCTGAAATGTGCATGGAGTGCTTTCCTGAATATGGTTTTGGCACATGATATGGCAAAACTATAACACTACTGTTCTCCTGATTCTGTGTCCTGGTGAAGTCAATATAAAGCTTTTATAGTTACAGACTGCTGCAGAATTTGGATCAGAGCTTTCAAAATTCAGCTGCAGAAAGCTAAACATATGGGCTTACAAATAAAGCTTAGAGAACTGTGGAGAGTCGTATCTGTGTAAATCCAGATTGTGTTTCACCTCTTTCAGTTTCATTTCTGTGCACAGGGTACACAGCATACTTCTTAATAGTTACACACACAGCAGCCTGTTAAATTTGTTGGTATCATTGTGCTTTCTCATAAACATGAGTTTTTTTCATGAAAGTAATTAATGAACGTGAGATTACATTGCAGAATCTTAGCTGGTGAAGAGATAAGAAGAAAGCTGTAAGATAAATATGTCAATATCATTCCCAAAGTAGAATGAAAATCTCAACTTCAGCAATGTCAACAAACCCATGTTTCTCTTCAGACTTAATTTCCATGAGAAACTATGTTAAATTAAAACCTTCCAGTGCAGTGTCCTTCCATTTTTTGCATTTTATTACCTAGAGATCAAACGGTTTGACACAGCAAAAATTCTAGTGAGTTAGGAAGAAATGCTGATTGGTTTGTTGGCTGGTGGCCGGGGTAATGTTATGACCGAGTAATTATGTGTTCTGGACAGATGTATTAACCAGGCTTCGAGCTGGAGCCACTGGATATTATTTTAGTCATAAGACTAGAGGAACTGAATCATTTTCAAAGAGCTGGCTGGCTGACACTGCTTTAGTGATGCCTGTTCCAATGATTCTCTGGCAATAACTTCCAACGCTGCACTTATGACACGGTAAACAAAAACTACATTAAAGGTTTGTTTTTTAATCATAGAGAAGTTGAATATTTCCACTGAGCTTTTTTGCTATTTATCAAGAAGCACTGAAGGTTTTTGTAAAGCTTCCACCCTGGTTTCTCTTAAAAAGGGGGAGCTGTTTAGCAAAACTGTTTTAGATCTAGTCATAGTAAGAATACTCCAAGGTTTTTATCAATTCATTGACTTCTTATCTTTAAACCTGCTGTGTCATGTTTGTTTAATCCCTCACTTTGTGAGGTGTGTAAGAATGGCAGGGTTTTATTGGACTGACAAGTAGGATGAAGGAGGCTTATATTGTCAGTCTCAAGAGATGATGAGATTTCTCCTGTTCTGGTAAGTAATAACATTATTTTGCAAGATCCTGGAGTATTATATTTTTAGGTGAAGAAAGAAGATGGGAGGAAACCTCTTAAATGCAGTCTTTGCTGAAAAAAAAATATAACATTGACAAATAAAAAAAAGCATAATGTGTGTGTACATTAATATTTAATATATTCTAAATATGATACTTAAAATATTTCGGCAAGGTTTGCCACCTGACAACCAAGCATTGAAAGGCCTTTGAGTTTTGAAGACAAATTATTTTATTAATTTTTAAGCCATTTGATTTCTGCATTTTCTAAATGCACATTGCCAAAGTGTTAATTTGCAAATACACATTGTTGAGGTTTGTTGTTTTGAGGGTTTTCTTGGTGGGGCAGAGAGGGGGTTCTGTGTTTTTCATCGTTCTAAACTGACTTCATTACTGGTTCTTTCCCAAGGACACAACAGAGAACAAGAGCAGCCCTTCATAATGAAGCAGGAAAGAGTCTGTTGTTTTGATTTCCCTCTGCAGTGATGGATTATGAATGTAAACTGTTATGTAAGGTCATTTTGAATATTGCCCTGGAGGCAGTATGTCAAGGGAAGCATAGCAAACAAGTCAAAGATTCCCTTTCTTGGAATCACAATGGATTTAAATGAAGAAGGCTCTTTTCTGCCCTCAGATTATAAGGGCACAGAATGTGACTGGAAAAATACAGATCTGTACCTAGAGCCCTGGAAGCTGATTACAGGAGTCTTGAGAAATTTTATTTTTAGGTCTCCTACTTGCTCATTTGACTGTGGTAAATGGCAGACTCTCTGTGCTTCAGGTTCAGCTTTTGTAAAGCACAGGTGATAAAGTGTTGGGGTTGGTGACAGCTACCACAGTACTAAATGTCTGAGGCTCATTCTTTGTTTGGTTTAGGGGTGCTATGAATAAATGAATAGTAAAAAAACATGACAGAAAGAGTGTGCTATGGCCAAATGTAAAAGAGAGATCAAAACTCTCCCTTCCGAATTGTGCAGGGGTAAATTATCCCTGTCTCTGGTGATTCATGTTGTCTTTTGATGGTGCGTGTGTGCTGGAGTGCCTTATAATTTGTATACCCTGACCAATTACGAAGGATCAATTTGGCCTGCACATTTTTCTTCCTCCCAACTCCTCTTGGCAAAAGAGGGGTTTGTCTGCAAACTTGCTTCCCATATACACCTCCGCTGCCAAAACCCCAGAGTCAGTGAACAAGGAAGAAGTGAGATCCTGAGGATGTTTTTGTTCTCTTTCTTCATCAGGATAGCACAGTGTTTCAGAAAAGCATAATGTTTCCCTCTGAGAAAAGGAAAAAAAGGGAAAGATACAGTAATTGGGCTCCTGTACAAATACATATTTTATAGTTGCTTTGTTTTCTTAATATTTTTAATAAACCATGACTTGATGTTACTAATGCAACATCAAATATTGCAAATTTCTCTGTATTCTCTAACTTGACAGAAACTTAGTGAACAGCAGACAGATGCTTCTCTAACATGGAACTGCTGAGGGAGGACTCAAGGGATACCTACATGCTTCTGTTTCATTGCCAGTTCAGTCATTGCTCTGATTTGTGTTTTTGAAGAATCTTTCTAGTCCTGGGAAGACTTGAAAGAAAGTACATATATTTTTCGTTTTCAGAATCAGAAAGGGAATCATAAAAGCATACCCTTGATTTTCTACATAAGTCTTCATGCTCTACATCTTAAAGTGTATCCATGCCTGTGCAACTGTCTACGTGTGTGCATAAATGATTCAGATGACAATCTGAAAGCCATTCAGCAGAAGACTAACAGAAAAAAATTAAAACCTCAAGTGGCACTTATACATTTGTTCAAAATTCCCAATGTGTCTGGATCTGGGCAAGAAAATGTCTGAAAATGCCTTCAAGACATGTTTTCTTCAATAGGCCAAACCCAATGCATCCTAAGCCAACAACAGACTCTCCGTTTCCATTTGTCTGATTTGGAATGGGTCCAGTGGATCCAACAGGTTGATACAATGAGAAGCTAAGTGATTTCATATGCAATAAATAAACTCCTGCTGCCATACATGTCTAAATTATGCTAATTTAAATCCCCAGAATGCATATGAGTGCTCAACAGTTATTAATTCCTTATCCACAATAATGAGCTTAAATTTTGAGATGAGGTCCCTGGAAGATTTATGGAAAGTGTCTTCTTTACTTTAATTGGAAGAATTTGGCTTTTTTTTTTTTTTGGTAAGAGTAGAAATAAACCAAATCTTTCTGATTTAGAAAAGATTTCTTTTCTTGTAGTTAAATTTGAGATGTTAACACCAAAGTGTACAGCCCAGAGGCAAATATGGTAATGGTTTATAGATTACAATAGCTATTATCCTATTTACTCTGAGAACAAGCTATGAGATCTAAAAAATTAACAGTATAATGACTAAATATATTGGAACCTAGACCAAACGTTGTTTTCTAAAGTTGAAAAGTGGAAGGTCATGGCAGTTCAGGCCGGCACTCTTTCAATAAATTGTGCTGACAATTGTGTCAGTTGTTATAATCCTTAGACTACATTATACATTATCCTACAAACTGCTGTAAATGGAAATAAACAATGGTGCTCAGGGGACTGACTTAGCCTACACAGAGCAAAATAACCCACTCAGAGTGCAAGGGAAGATCATAGCTTTTATCCTTCATTTAATTTATTTAATGTGTGTGTACACTACTAAGTCTATGAAAAAAAATTGAAATATATTCTCAATTGGCTACATGGATGAATACACAGAAATGGGATGGATAAATATCCACAAGCATTAGGACCAAAAATACATGATTTTTGGGATTTTGAATGGTAAATGGTCCACTGATATAATTCTAAGAGCTGAGAACCAACAACATATTTAGTCAGCATTTACCAAGAAGTAACGTTTCACTGCTTCTTTGATATTTAGAAGTCAGTGGGAGGAAGGAACTGCTACCTTGAAAGAAATTAAATTCTGCTCATCTGAAAGTTGGTGGCATCTTTACTTCTTTGGTCAAAGCAGCTCTTGAATCCTAGTTGCCTTATAATTTCAGTTTTAAAACTGTAATAAATCCAACATTTAATACTTCCCATAAAACCCAAAGCATTTTCATCTTGTGCACAGCACACAAGTGAAACCAAGTGCCACCTCTCCTTACCCTATTGTGTGTTCTTGCTGCAATCACACAAGTTGGTCTGGTGCTGGGCTGCTGGGTTGCTTTGGAGTGATTAAATCCTGTGTGATTTAGAGGCTGATTTGCTTTGCCTTGTTATCTTACGAATAGAAACAATTTTTTTTTTTTTGTACTGGCAAGAGTCCTGATACAGGTACGTTATGAATACAAAGGAAAGCAGGAAAGCAGACTATCAATGAAGATACTTTGGTTTGGTTTTCAAACAAAAAAAAACCAACAAAAACCAATGAATCTTGGTTCTAGTTGTTTAGGGATGAGGATGTTTACAGGATAATTTGAGTGGAGACTAAAACAAGGGGAACATTTTCATCCTTTCAGATAAATAGATGTTTGTACAGCACCATGAAGATGAGAGGCATGTTAAGTGTTATTAATTAATATTATTTCAAGATAGTTATAAGATATTGATAATATTTATGTATTTATGACAACAAAAATATTTCAATATCAAAGTGAATTATCCCAGAAAAAATGCCAGGCTTTTGATCTGCTTATACATCACGTCAGTGGAAACCTTTTCCTTTCAACCTAGAGTTACATTCAAAAGCAGAAAGATATACAGCTGACGTTTCAAACTGAACGACACTACGATAAACTAGGGTTTCTCTAGAAGATAAAATACATCATAAATCGGTGTAACACTTACCTCATTTTAAATATTACTGTCTCCTTTTATCAGGTAACACTATATAACCTCCCTTTACCTCCTTTCTTCCCATATTTTATTTGGTATATTAATTCTGAACAATGATCACAACCAGAATTTTTTTAATTAAAATCAAATATATGGCTTTAGAGGCTTAGGTTATCTGATAAAAATATTTTAATTAAAAGGATACCTATTCTTTTGGCTCCCTGATGAATTGATAATAATTGAAATGTACAGTGTTAATTTTAATCTGCAGCCAGTTGTTTAAAGGAATAATTTTTTATCCTTTTTCAAAGTAAAAAATAAATATGGAAAAAGAAATCCCTTAAGGGAAAGAGGTAACTCCGGCCCAATGATCTTTTTATTGCAGATTGTCAAAAAACCCTATTATTGGATAAAGCTTATTACATTTACTTATAAAGTTATTTTATTTTATTTTATAAAGATAAAGAAATACTTGTCTGACTGCAGTTACTGAGTTGTTTCTATTTTCATTGTAATCTGCCTCTAGATGAACTTTAAGTCTCTTGCAAATATTCTTTCTTCACAAAATGCTGATTCCATCATGATCAATTGTGAAAGGTATTTCACTGAAGTGAGGATTCATCCCTGGGTCTTGCCCCAAGGGATATGAATGTAACAAGTACAAATTTCAAACTGAGAAAACTATTTGTATGTTAGGAATGTGGCTGTTGTGTAGAAGCTCTGCAAGATTCCATTAGAGAAATGTGGTTTAAGGAGAGGATAGGAAACAGCATTCTAACACCTAAATTAAAAAAAAAAATCAAGATCATACAAAAACCAAGAAAGAGAAATGTCAATTTTTAAATATATTTGTTTATTTATTTATACTGCAACCCACTCTCAGAATAACTTTTTTTTTTGTATTTTTGATAATTTCTGGGTCAAACATCTATATGAAAATTGATTCTAGTATGAACTTTTTAAGATGGATCAGAAGCTAGGAGTGGTAAACTATTTTAAATGGACTGAAGCAAAAGTATAGATCTGGAGTGGCAGCTACTATATAAAAGTTTCTGTATAAGAAAAATTGGAAATGCCAGATACATGTGCTTAAGTTACTAAAGTTTTTTTTTTCCTTTTGAGATTGTTGAACTTAATTAGATATTAATTCCAGGTGGGATGTTGCCTGGAATTCTTTCATTTATAATGATTGATTTTTAAGATCTAATCCATTTTTATAAATCACTGTATGAGCATGACTCCACTCAGAACACAGATTTAAACCTATTGTGACTGTTCTGACCTTAAATACTAAGCAACCATGGAATAGACAGTAAAAGTTACTATGGGATACTCTTACAAATAAATAAATAATTTACACTTTTACAGACATTTGACATGTCTTTATTTTCTAAGGCTGACGATGATTACTCAAAATTAACTAGCTACAATCAAAATCAAATAAATTCAGATAAACTATCATGTTTTGGTTTAGGTTTCTAATGTGTCAACTTAGGTTGATCTACACATTTAAATGAAACAAAAATAATAAAAGGCTTGGAAATAGAGAGAATCTGTGTGTGCCACTGAATACTACAGAAGAGTAAAAGCTGTTCCTGTGCTACCTACGTTAACAATAGCATTAACTATTCGCAGTAACAGGCTAAGTACACTGAAAGTGTGTGCACAAATGTCAAGATATGGAGGGTTACTCTCTCCCTTTAATGTGCCTTCTGCCTAAGCAAGCACTTTATTTAGGCAGTTTTCAGAAGTGTGGGACACTGTCCATTAGTATTTTTGGCTAGACTTCACTAGGGGGCTAAATAAGATCCTGATAGTTCAGCTGTGGGCATATACCTCTAACAATTTTGCTCTGCAGTCTTAACCTTTAAAAATTTCTTAATCTATCCACAGTTGATTACTGTCATTCGTTCCAGATCTTGCAAATACTCCTGGTGTCAAGCTTATTCTTGTGAGTTCTGTAGATAGTGCCTAAATATTTTTCTGTGTATCAGTTTTCACTTTGTACTGTGATCCTGTAGTAGGGAAAGGAGGAAGATTTATTTTTGCATACTATTTCTTATTTTGTATTATATTTCTGCAAATGTTTTGTAAGTTTTAATAAGATTTGTAAATTTTCAATATTTCCTGATAATGGGTGTTTAAGGTGTGAGAAAGGATGAAACTTGAGTTGTCAAATCAATGAAATCAGAAACCAGAAATTTTAGAAACAGGTAGGTAACTGATTTTAATTTGTTGACATTAAACTAAAAAATGTTGGTTTCTGAAGTGGTGTTGCTGTTTTCTCATCATTTAATGTTATAATTTGACACTTTTGCCTTTCTTATACATATCTAATTATGATTAGGTAACCATAATAACAGAATTAATGAAGTATTCTGCATAAATGTTTTAAATCAACACTAATCCTTGGTTAATAGTATTCTTTCTTTAGGATAAAATGCCTTTGTTATCAGCTCCCTAAAATACATATTCAGCTGGTGCTTTTTAGTCTCTTTTAGCTGTTTAATAGGAAAAAATAAATGAAAATCAGTGTGGAAATCTTGCCTCCACTGGATCAGTGGCTTGGTTTAGAAGCAGGCTTGTGGCAACCAGACATCCAATGGCTTTTACTTGTCATTCATCTCATATCTATACTGTTTGCTCCATAAGACAACAATAACAGACGATATGATGAAACTTGAACCGCTTAAATGTTTTGTCAGCCTGTGCTTTTCTTGAATATAGTTTAAAGCAACATACTTCTTATCTCCTCAGGTTATCCCCCCCCTACCCCCCCACCCCCCGCTTTTTATTATCTTCCTTCACAAAAGGGTAACATTTGTTTCTTTATTTTTGCATATGAATTTACTGGAACAGATAACAGGATATTGCAGTCTTTGTGATGACTGATGATTTAAAAGCAAGGGAGAGTTCTTTTTCTTTTTTTCTTTTTTTTTTTTACATGTTGTTTCTTTACCTCCTTTGCTTTTGGTTTTGCTCGTGTTGGATTGACCTGCACATGTGCTGTAGACAGTCTTCTGGCTTGTATGCATGCACGCACATGTGGTGCATATACCATGAGGATCTACCACAAGAGTCTGCATGTATTCCTACAATTAAAACTGCTCTCTTTTGAAAAGAGGGCTTATTGACATGTGCCACTACAAACAAACAAAAAAAAATCCCCAATCTCATAATCAGCATATCCTGAGAGAGAAATACGCAGAAGCGATACTAATATCTGGGAGAGTGTTCTGGTTTTGTGACTGCTTTTCACTTCCTGTTTCTCTACAGGAGAAATCCCAGTACTGTGTGGGGTAGTCTTTCAGCTTTGAAAAACATACACACCCTCTGCAGTGACCACACCCTTAATACGTGCCTACTGCATACTTTGATAGTGAATCAACATGTGTCATTAAGATAATTTTTGGTTTTCTGATATAGAAGCAGAAATAACCATATGGAACACAGAAAAATGATATTTCTAAAAATTTACTTTTTCATCATTTAATACATCAATGGATTAGTCTGTTAAATGAGGACATTGACCTGTTTATTCTTAATTTCTATGAATCCTTTCATTGTTTTGAAAAAAAAAAGTCTTAAAAAGTTTCAGAGGAAAATCATATTAATTCTTTTGAGATAACATTTATCTTTTTGGTTATATGTAGATATAATGAAAACATTAAGTTATGTCTGAGTACATATTTTGTTCAGAAATTAATAGTACTAATGAAATAGTCTTTTTCTTAAGCAGGAATAAAGGAAAACCTTTTAAATACTACAAATATTGCCACCATGCTTTGCATTTTATAAGCCTTTGTCTAACTTTTTACAATTTTACTCCCTTATCAGAAGAATAATAGATCCACTTCTAACTAAATAGATTCCACTCCTGCTAAAGGTATGAAAATTTGTTAAAAAGGAAGTATAGGATCAATTTACTGTTAAATGTATTACAGAAGTAAAATGTTAAAATGCTGCAATGGTATGTTGGAAGCATTTAATTTTGATAGGCATGATGTATAGCTAGGGAAGTAAATGTATTCGAATAATTATGCTGTCTTTGAAAGATTAGGTAATTTAGAAGTAGATTATCCAATGAGACCGAAGTAGTAGTTGTCAAATTTTCAGGAAGCAATTAAACAAGCAGAGGGTCTTTCTTTTTTACTGGCCGTTTCTGGATTATATAGTGATTATGAAGAGAGACAAGAAAAATGACAGAGCAGGCTAAACAGCACATCAAACTCCCCTTGAAGAAAGTTTTTTTTCCCCAAAGTGGCTTTCTGAATTACAAATAAGAGAGGTAATATCTTGGGATACTTTCGGTGCAGATACCTGAGAAAATATGCCCTTTGGAAAAGCAGGAGACACCACAGGCAACTTAATTTTTTTTAATACCTCTCAATGAAATCTGTATTATTCCAAAAGACTATTTCCCTGTTTAGGGTTTGGACAAGGGGTTTTTTCCCTTCCCCTCCCCACACTGTTTTGTGGGCTTTTTTCCCTTTGTTTCTTTCTTTTTTTTTTTCTTGTTCTTTTTATTTTATTTAAGGTTTTTGTTTAGACCTCAGCTCTTCTGGTTGACTGCCATCTGGCACTCTGCCTTTTCTTTCCAAAAGTAGGGCCCCAATATCTTCTCCAGCTGTTGTTGGTGCTGCCTGAGCCTTCACACAGCTCCACAGCACTCACAGAGCACCTCAGTCCTTCTTGGGTGTACACAGCCCCATTTCATAATGCTCTGATTTTTTAAACTTGCATGTTGGAACATTAAATAACTACTTTTGGGTTTCTCAGCAAGATTGATTATGTCAGGTAATGAGCTTGGGTCTCAGTTTTGCAGGGTAAGAAATTTCAGTGCCTGCCCCTTGGAGCAGAAGGCAAGAGTGCAGAGTAGAGATGCAGTCAGATGATCAAAAAACCGTCCACTGGGCAGAGGAAACAGGGAAAGCAGGGCTGTGACTTTTGATTTTGTAAATTCTTATGTAACCATCTTAGGAATCAGCCCTTGAGTATCTATGTAATAAGTGCTGTAAAACCAAGAGGTTTTCTGACTTCAGGAAGATGAGAAAAATAAGTGCTCGGCCATTAAAATGGCTTTCATCTTTATTCTCAAATTTTCATCCCTCTTTCTCAATGTATTTCTGTAGAACAAATGCAAGAGGAGAAATCACAATGGTAGGATCCCCGAAGGTGAGGAATTAGATCAGATCACTGCTTCAGGTTTCGTCGAGAAATGGGCAGCAAAAAACACTCCTGAGCTTGCACGAGACTTTAGGAAACCTCTCATAGTGTCCTATGCCTGGATTTGCCACTGCACCACACAAAGCAGTAAGGGGCCACCTGGGACCACTTGACTGGCCTCTCAGAAAAAAAGAGAAATCTAAGTATTTTGAATAGCCAGACTGACATTACAATTGCCTACAAGTAGTCACTTCTCTCTTGACTTTTTCCTGAGGCATGAAATTTCTCCTGTGAGCATTCTGCAGACCTTGGCCTTTTCAGTTGCCTAAAGAGCTAATTCTTGTGCACACCAATCAGTGCTTCAGAAACTCTCTCGCATAGTGCTAGGGCTAGTGTGGAAACTTTCCGTCTTTCTTTACTTTATTTTTTTCATATGATAGACTAATGCAATATTTCTCCCTAAGACATAAGGATTTATATGTGTTTACCTTCCCTGTTCACTGCTTTAAACTGCAGGATGTAGACTTCTGATTAATGTTGCTAACTACTGAACACCTGTTGCTGAGTTCCCTTAAGAGGACTGGAAGTCACTGATGAGATCTCTTGGAATCTATAGTTTCCTGTGCAGCAAATAATCTGATAGCAATTTCATAACTAAATCTTTTAATGAATTGTAAATTAAACGTACATTTTCATTTTAAAATTTTAAAAATTGGAATTTGAGAAATTTAAAGAATTTTTTTTTACAATTTTTTAAGCAGTCACCTTAAATGTTTTCACTTCCACACCTAATGGGTGGTTAAATTTTTCTCAAAACTAAATCACCTTTTTTATTATTATTTTATCAGCTTTGGATTTCTACGTGAAAACTGTGTTTTCAAAACACTGTATCTGGTAGCTGGAAAATAAGGATAGTAGGAAATTATGACAGATGAAGATGATAGTTATTTTTCTTAAGACTTTCTACAGTCACAGATGCAATGGCCTGAAGCAGCCTGAGAGGCCTTTGCTTTTCTGCATTGCACCATCTGATTAGCAGTGCATGCATGACACTAGATAGTGTTGATGACACTAAACAGGCCCTTTTCAACCTCTACATTCCTGGTAAAACCAGATATGCACCTGCACATCAAGAATACTGCACTTCTGACTGCATCCATAATGTACAGGAGAGGTATCCAAAAAAGTACTGATATTTCTTAGATATATGCATATGTGCTCATTAATTGAGTTTTAGGACAGATCTGTTGACAGACTGCTTTTTTTTCTTAACTGAAACTGCTGAATGGAACTGATTGTATTGCCTTTGGAGTTACCAGACTGTTGTTTTTAAAGGAAATGATACTGGAATCAGTTTACAGGGAGAGGCTGACTTGTGAAAAGTGAGTTGTTGCAAACAAATTTAGGACTGGTGGGGAAAGGCTTTCCTTGATACCCTAGAGAGGGGTGCCTGAAAGAACATATTAGAGAAATGTTTGAGAGTTGTTTTGCATATGGTAATAACACTGAAACCTGCAAACTGCAGAGCAGCAGTATATTTTCGTATGGAGAACACTATGAGACACTACACTGAAGCTGTTAATCACAGTTGTTATTAATTACTGTGGGTGAACAAGGGATTACAGAAGGAATAAGATTGATTTGCAGTCTGAAAGCATGTGTCCAAAGCGTCTTTCGGTATTATGCACTCTCTCAAGTTAAAGAGCTAAAATTCTTCAAACAAGTGTGGTGTGAATAACTTCATAGTTCCGAGATGCATTATCCTCTAGATCTGGGGAATTATTGAGCATGATTATAAATGCAGGGAGAAAAACTTGTGGGTGTATAAGAGATACCGAAAAGCCTTCTCTTGAGATTCGTTTTCAGTTCATTCTTATATTAGGTCAGAATTACAAAGTTTCAGATTTGTCCCCAAATAATTAAATATGACTGATTTTGGAGACCCCGTTTGATCCTTTGGCTTCTGTGCAAAGAAACGTGTACGAATATGCTTGCCAAGGCACTTAGTTTAAAGAAAAAACCAAACCCTGTCAAACCAGTCTTTTAACCCGCTAAAAAGCTGTGTTCTTTTTCCTAGTCCCGCGGCACTCCTCGAGCAACAGACGGGAGAAAAAAATATTATTTCTTTTCACTGTGTTTTATTTGCACCTTTCCAGCCTTTCTTCCCGTTTGCCACTGGTTATGCAGGAGCGACCCGCTCGCAACACTCCCACGGCCACGGGTAATCCCCGGCTTCACTCCCCACAGCGGTGGCAACTCTCCGTGCCGCTCAGCCTTTCGCCCCTGTTCCTGGACTTCTCTTAAGACTTTTTTTCTTTCTTTCGAGGAGACGGCAGGGCGAAGGTAAATCTCCCGTCGGCGGCAGGGGCAAGGGGAGCCCCCGAGCTCCCCCCGTGTTCTCTGTGCTCTGGCTTTCCTCTCCGTGAAGCCCTGTGTACACAAAGGGCTCGCTTCTGCCTTTCAATTAGGTAAGCGAGATTTATTTACTTTTACTCTTTCTCCCATACCTACACGTATTTAGTGTCTGTAGCTCCTGTCAGTTTTAGGATTGGGTGTTCTTTTGATTTCCACCCCCTACCTCCTCCAGATTAAGTTATTTATTTGCATTTCCCCGGAGGCAGATTTAAATCAAATGTCCGTGTAAGGGAGGACTCCATCCCGCCTGACTCCTACAGCCAGGAGACAGACGGCTCTCGCTCAGGCCGCAGCGTGCGGGAGACGGGCAGCAGAGCACTCCGGCTGAGCGCCTCACCCTCGCCTCGGCTGGGGCTCCCGCGGCTCTGGGAGTCTTCAAGGAGCCCCCGTTGGGTGGGAGGCTTCTTCCCAGCACGTCTGAGGGGCTCGCTGAGCTCAACCTCAGTACATATCCTCAGGGAAAAAAAAACATCAACAAAAAAACCCCAACAACACAAAACGCAACAAAACCACCAGGGTATTGCTGGAGAAGGAGGGTTTCCCGATGTTTAAGGACCGAAGTTGTGGGGACAGCGCTTGGCACCGGCGAGTCCTTTTGAGCTTTGCCGAAACGCCTTATATGGCGGGGGCAGTGAGGGGGGGACCCCGGGCACGGCTGGGGGGCGCCGG
>VWZD01007957.1:11707-38981 GCA_013396695.1 Sakesphorus luctuosus | reverse complement strand
GCCGCGCCAAAGCCGCTGGGAGCGTGTGCATGGGGGGTCGCTCTGTGTTACACGCGCTTGTATGTCATTCCAGGGGGCACAGAGAGAGGCTGCCGGAGGAGACGGGGGATTTCCGAGGAGATCAAATCCCGCCAGAAGAGAGAGCGATAGCATCCTTCGCGGCCGCAACAGGTAAATCGTAGTTTGCCACTGTACGTCGGGGGTTTGTTACTGTTGTTAGTTTGAACTTTTGGGGTTGGTTTGAGCTTTTTATTTGGCTTTGTGGTTTTGGTTTGGTTTGGTTGGGGTTTGTGTGTGTGTNTGTCACGGACCTGCCTGGGGGAGGTGGCTGTTGGCATCCCGAGGAGCTCCGCCGCCCTGTCCTAAGCCAGTTGCCTGTCCTAAGCAGAGGGACGCACCCCGCTGGCTCCGCGCCGGCGACGGAAACAACGCGGAGATGCAGAGTGCCCGTCCCATCCGGAGCACTCTGCCGCCCGCCGCCCTTCCCTCCTTCCTCTGCGCTGCTCGGCCCCAGCCCCACAAGCGAGGAGCTCTGCGGGCCTTTCGCTGCCAGCCACCGCCGGCGATGCCACGGGAGAACACATTCGCCTCCGAAGCTCCATGCGTGAGTTCCCTGAAGAAACGCAGGGGAGTAAAGCCGAGGATTTGTCTATTTGGCATTAAAACGGGGTCACCTGCTACGCGCCCTGACCGCAGGAGAGCCCACCATGGCCCGGGGGTACGGTCGCGAGCGGGGCCTGCGGAAGCTTTTATCGCCCATAAAGAGGACCGAGAGGGTGGCCAGTAATGCGATCAGGAAAGGAGGCATTAGGCAGAACAGGGCTCAGGCACTGAGCGCCTAAAAGCGCGCTCTCAAAAGATACTTCGGGCCGACCCGCAGTAAAGGTTTTATTGGTAACTCAGAAGCGCCTCGCAGCCGCAGGTTTAGCATTAATGACCGCCTCGGTGGGTAGGAGTTATAGTGCCGGGTTGGTGGCGAGACCTAGCGGGCAAAGGGCACTAAGCGGTAATAACTATTTACTAAAGGAGTTACTACCAAATGAATGCCGTGATTCAGGCTTCGATTTGCCGGATAAATTTTTAGTAATTACGAAAGCAGGTCAATAACATTTATAGAGGAAAGAAAAATATTTGAAGTCAGAAACTACTCTAGTAGCTGAAAATTAACTTCTGACAACAAGCGGGATTTCCCCTCCTCGTTGAATGAAAGAAACGTCTATACTTAAATTTCACCCTAAAAGATCTGCTATTTTAAAAATAACGGTACCCCGCAGGGCAGTTTTCCAGCTGTAGAAGAACCTTTAAAACCAAAAGCGAAGTGCTGCCTGTAGGCAGGCAGGTACTCCTAGAGACGGTGGGAGAAACTATTTGTTAGGATTTTCAGGTATGCAGGGAGCACAGAAATGTCATTCTCTCCTGCAAATCTTGAAGTTCTTCCTATACGATTTTCTTTTGACCTGCTTGTTGTCAAATAGTTAGCAAAAGGAATTACCCACTCTGGCGTTGTGCCTTCCTGTAGCAGAGACATTAGAACTGCAAATTTCGCATTTTCTGAATGCCTCCGTCTCCCCTTACTCCTCCATCAGCACCGGTCCTTTCAGGAGGGTTAAAATTTTAGTTTCTTGTGATTATGAAGGGCTGGGTTATGCCGCCATCTCTGCCCACTGGTTCCAGTGACTTTTCCTCTCCGGGCAAAGGCTAAGGGGGGGTTTGTGGTGAAGCAACGCTGCCGGCAGCCCCTGTTCTGCCTCCCCACTGCCGCCCGACCCACCCCGCGGCAGGGCTCGCACGCACCGGGGCACAGGTAGGAAAATCAAATGGCATGACGATCGGCGAAGCTTCCACTGTCTTTGGAAAGGCTCTCTCTTTTTGTCTTAGAAAATCTGCCACTCGAATTTCCCCAAGTGGATCCCTGTATTTTAATGCAGTCTGTAATGTTAACGTTATCTTAAAAAAAGAGAGAGACAGAAAGAAGAACGCGAAGGCGCTTGTAAACTAATCCTTTTATCTTTTATAATACGTGGGTTTAAGCCCTGAATTTTATCCGTGCAAAATAAAACAGTAAACATTGAGATACAGATTCATAAAGATACCTCAACAAACACTAGCTTTAGCATGAGTGCCTGCACATGTATATAAGCAGTTTTGTCACCTGTTCGGAGCACTTTCCTTGAAAAAGAAGAGAGGCTGAAGAAATTATTATCCCTTCATCAGATTTAAATCCGTCTGTTATTTTTAAATCTTTAAATACTTTCATCAGGAGTATGGCTTTATTCTAGATGATGAAAGAGAGGAATTTTGCTTGTAACAGGAAAAATAAAGAAACAAAACCCCCCAAAAACAACAAAAAAAACCCCGAAAGAAACAAACTACGCCACCCACAAAAGATTTTCTCCACTTTCCCACCTCCAAATCAAAAACAAACCCCCAGAACATCTGAGAATTTTTTGTTTTATTTTGCTTGCATATTCAACGCTGAGACTTAACAATAACAGGTTGGAAAACTCAACTGAAAACAGTAGGACTACGTTACGACAAAGGACTGGCCAGCATTGTTACAATGTTTGGAAAACAGCTGACAGTTGCAAAGGTTCCCCCCTTTCCTTTAAAAATAAATCCATTCGAATTCCAGACCCTATCTCAGTCTCTCTCGGTAGTGTCCCCTCTCTCTCTTTCCAGTTGCAGGAAGGAGTGAATTGAAAAATCATTTAATTATTTTCATTCTAATCGCCTTAATCCCCCTTATACTGGGAGCAAATGATGATAATGGGATCCACATGGGAAAGACCCCCGGGAGAGGGCGGTTAGGGCAGATTTTCCCGGTCCTCCATCCTGGCANTTTTTATTATTTTATTTTTTTTTTGCTCCAGGTGACACGGCTGTAAAGTGAGACGGTTGTCACGCTGGGTGGACAGGGGACCCTCCTGAAACAGGGAAACTAAAACCAAGACACTGCTCTGCTCCCCCTCCTCCCATTCCCCCGCCTCCCCGGAGCCTGAACAAGCACAAACTGATTAATTTTCCCGGGTCGCCCTCGCAATCCCCGAGGGCCGCTCCGCTTCGCCGCCATCCGCGGTCAGCGCCCGTGCAAATCCCGCTCCGCTGCAGCCCAGGAGGAGGAAGGGCAGCTAGCCGGCGGCACTGGGTAGAACCAGCGCCATAACAGTACTCCCATCTGAGGCTGCAGGAATAGAGCCAACAGCGAGATCACGAGCGCTTGGTTTTCTTTGCGTGTTTGCAGATTGTACAAATACAGGGTCTGTCGGTTTTTACGAACAACTTTCGGGACGCAGTCAATCATTCATGCTGGCAAGCAGACTAGGAACCTAGGATATATACAAGGCATAAATATATACATATAAACCCTGTCAGCTTTGGAGTAGTTAGATTTTTTTTCTTTAAGCCTTGCTACGACAAACTGTATCTAGAAAGATTCTGACAAAGTCAGGAAATCACAGTGAAAAAGTAGGAGGTATTGTTAGGAAGTTATGTTACATTGTATGTTTTAATACCAGCAAGGGAAATATTGGAAAAGAGAAAGAAAAAAGTGCCTAAGTAAGTAGAAGACTTAAAAAAATATTATGCTTACGGTCAGAGAGACAATTTCAAGAATACATGGCTGAAAAATATGAAACCTGGCCTTTCTAAAATGCAATGCAATAGATACATCTGGAAAAGACATGAGTTTATCCGATTTGCTAGTCAGCTCAGTATTCTTTATGTTGCAGTCCTTTCTAGCCTTACTTTTTAATTTGAAACATATTTGTATCCATGGATAGGTCTCTGCAAATGCACTGTTGTGTTGTTTTGGCTAGGGTTTTTAAATGATCTTTTGATAATAAGAGCTCTGCACAGCACGGAGTTTATGCCTTCTCTGACAATGAGTCTTTTGCATACAAAAGGATATGGGTAAGAAAGGAATCCCAGTAATGCAGAAAGAATAGTTACATAGCAAGGTAGGAGAAGATAATGAAGAGTCAGGACTTAAGAGAGGAGGACATATTTTACGCTCCTGTAAATTAGGAGTTTGACAGGAATAGAGGACTGGTTGGTACTGCAGAAATGGTGTGTTCTTATGCTGCCACGATCCAAAACTGTGGCTCCTTCTGGATAGTGAGCATTGAGGAGAGCCTGAGGAATGATGCACAAAGTATAAAGAGGAGCTTTCCCAACTAGTGGAATCTGCTTGCTTAAAGGCAGTATCATTTTCATATTACAATTTATACTTCTCACCATATAAATGAAAGTTCATCAAAGCTTTACTCTTGTGGATCCCATGTATTCATTTCCACAGTGATGTATTATGGAGTCCTGCGACAGAAACTTGCCTTGATTTGTGATGTATAAGATTGACACAATGAATGATAAATGTATTAAATTACAATTTCCAGTTAACTAGTACACGAAATACATAATAATTAAAATACTATTTGAAGACTCTGTAAATACTTAAGAATTTCGATGTAAGTGATATTGTTATGGAAAAACTGTGAAAGCTCACACATCTTTTTATCCTCAAAGATTCACTTTTTTTTTTTTCTCCCCAAGATAAGTGATTGTTAAGACCAACATAAACAAGCTTTTCTGGAAATGAAAACAGTGAAAAAGGAAGAAAGAGGGAGACAATACACATACCTGACAGTATAAACAACCCCACCCCCAAACCTGGCTTTCTTCAGCCTTTGAGCATTCCTTCTAACTTTGTGATATAGCAAGTGACAAATTTCTTTCTGGAAGATCTTACAATGCTACTGACTCACCAAAGACTGTGAGAACTGCCGGCAAGAGCAGATAGCCTATTAACACATAAATTCTCCTTTGCTACATTATGTGGTATGCAGGTACACTGAGAATTGGCTACAGAGGGGGTGAAACCAAATGGGCACTTTAATCACTGCTTGAGAAAACTATAGTTTACTAAAACTGGACACCTTTTTTTTAGACAAATATTGTACTACACCTGTACAAGTGGGACTCTGCTATTTATTTTACAGATCTCCTATGCAACATGGGCATTGAATTTTATTATTTCTCTTTCCTCTGAAGTTAAATGCTTTTTGACACTACTTGTATTAACTATTACTTGCACTACTTGTAAGCATAAAGCCTCCAAAGAGTCAACCTGCTTTTGCTTCTCTTCTTTATTGAGAATGGGTTATCCAAAAGGATTTGAAAATACTGTTATGTTTCAATTGATAACAGTGACATTTATAAGCTTAAAGAAAATGTCGAGACCATGAGTCTGTCAGGTGAGGCATTAAAGCTACTGCTAAGCTTTTTTTTCTTCCAAATTGCAAAAAACATCCTGACTCTACTCCCGTGAGTTAGCAATTTGGTTTTGACAGTGGTGGCACAGCAATTTTACTAGGGTGTAACTTGTTACATGTGTGGTAAGAATAATGTAGATAGGCTTCTCCAAGTACTCTCTCATATTCTATGTAAGATTCTTCATAACTCAAGTATGTAGTGAACAACTTCTAAAATAAAGATCATTAATGAGCATTCATAAAATTAATTTGAGGATGATCTTGGAATGGATTAAAGTTATAAAGATGAATTGAAGATATAAAACTGCATGATTGGAACAGGCACTTCCTTTTCTGTTCCTTTTATGTAATAGAACACCTGCCTGTACTTAGAAAATATTGATACTCATTAAGAGTACATTTAACTGCTAATTTCTCTTGCATCTGTTATTTACATTGTTAAGATACTACAGAGAACATTTTGCATTTTAAAAACAACAGAACTGCATGCAGTTTATTTACTAATTTGTCAATAGGCTGTAAAGGAACACTGCTCAGCCTCTCTGTGGGCAGCTGTGGAGATGTGCAGATGTGTTGGACAGGACAGGAAGGCTGTTATTGTTACTGCAGGAAAGAGGGAGAATGAGGTACAAATATGTCTGGGACCAGGTATCCTCTTACAGAAAGCACTAATATCACCTCTTCAAAACTTGTCTGGATCAGCATTAAAATCAGCAAAATTTTAGTTTTAATGAAAAATCTTATCAAAGAAAACTTCTTCCTTTGTTTTTTTCCATTTTATTATTTTGAATTTTTAGACTCCCATCGTAAATCTTGGTTTGACAATTTAACTTAATACTTCTAAATATCACTAATTTAAAAGAATTTTCAATACATTTCAGTGTCTTCATGACTTTAAATCTATCTTATATAGGAAGTCAGAACAATGTCTGTTTACATACCATCTAAAATTTCATATTAGGCCTGTAAGTGTTGTTATTTTCGGTATATGTTATGCAACACTCTGTACATTGTGAACACTTAATACCAGAGGGAAATCATATACTAATATATTTACTTCTAAAAAGCTGAAAAAGAGTTTTACAATGGCTGATTTCTAATCATGTGACTTCTGTATTTTATTTCATATCTAAAGCTTATATACAGGGGAAAAAAGATTCAAGCATTTTTTATCATATTTTTGCAGTGATAGGTGAATGTTTAGCATTCTCAATATTCCTGCTATGGTGGGGAGGGTGGGGAAAAAACCCAACAAATGAAACCAGAAAGTCTAGCTTTTGCTAGTACAAATCAGAAATGGCACTGTCAGATTTTAGACAGCATGGAACAATAACATACATTTATTGATATAAATTCCTAAGTGGATTATAGAAACAAGAAGTCACATTTAATGTAAAAAAATGCAGCACCTTGATTGTTACTAAGAAGCATGCTGAGAGATGCACTTCTCTAGCACTGCTAAAGCGGTTCTGTGATTTCCTTGCTTATTTTGTCATGCTGGTGATTAATGCTGCAGAAGGCAAGTATACTTAAGTTCCTTAGTTATAAACATGTATTTCAATTCAATGGTGTTACATGTAATGATGAGATTAGTCTGAATCACGAAGATGAGGAAACTGCAGTTGTGAAAATACTTATTTTAACACATAAGAAATAGTCGAGTCATGCCAAGATATATGTGCCACCATGTCCCATAATAAGTGTGTTCTGGTGTAGCGGAGCAGTTCGAAGTCTTTTTCACCATCCACATCACTGTGAAGCCTCACAGGATTTTTGGCCTGCTGAGTAAATTGATAGAACTGGTCTATAAAGGGGTCCATAGGAGCGAATGCAAAATCAGTTTGTTGATACAACATTATGTGACTGCAGAAAGACTTGTGCTGCACAGGCAGGCATACCTTTTCTTGGAAGGGTAAGGCTGCTTCTGAAATTAAAATAGTCTTTTCAGTTTTTGTGTATTTCATGTGTTAAGGAGAATATAATACTCAAGCTGTAGGCCAACAGAATAAATTTCCTCAAGGAAAGCAAAATGGACAAATTGTAAATAATTTTCTGTATCTTCCCTACATTTCAGAAGAATTACTCATTTTCTTATGTTATGGTCCTGTGAACTTGTCAGATTTTGGTTATTGGCATACATGTGCACACAGATGTGTCTGCCTCAAGTCCAACAGAGCATTCCTATCAACCTATTGCTGTGTGTAGCACTCAGAGGATGAGAACTTCCTAATGAAATACAGTTAAAAATGAGACAGGTTGTGTAGATGGTCTTTCTCCAGAAAAACTGGGCTAAACAAGTTTTGATATATTTTTTCCCTTTCAAAGAATTTCTCTTCTGTATGGATTATAAGACTTTCCGTAAGGTTAATAATAAAGGCTATGCTTGCTCTGAAAACTTCAGTTTCCACTGGTATCCACTGTCAAAAACAGATTTTTGAAATAATGAATGAGGTTCACTTCCTTAGAACGTGTGAATGTCCCAAGTTCCAGTTAAACTTTCAACAGCTGAAAGACAATACCATTGACATGTACCTGGCGCTAGTTACTCAGGTTTATTTTTTCCTGGAAAGCAGTTTTGGGCGACAGAGTGGCGTCCGGGTTTCCCAGGTTGTTGTGCTGACAAACTGCAGTGGTGGTAAAGGCAGGGAGTTTGACAAAATCTCATTAATCATTTTAAATTAAATCCAACATTCCTCTCCAGCACTGCCAAGAAGAAAGCAAAGTTTTACAAATGAATACTCTCTGTGAAAAGAACTGGTATCCTGACCATGCTGCTCTCACATAAATATGCTTGATTTCTGTTAGGCACACATACCGTATTAATAAACAGTATTTTTAATCTTAAAAAATAATGCATTTTTTGGATTGCTAGGAATTTGAAAACTCCTTTTTGCTTGTTTTCTGTATTAGGTGCTACAAGTGAACCACACAGCTAAAAATTAGAGGCTCTTCCTTCTTTCAATGAATTGCAGTTTTTTGCTTTTTGTAAAATTGTAAATACAGAAAGTTTCTTTTTAATGCAAATAAGTTTCACATATGAAGTGGAAGTATTCTCTGTAAATGTTTCCTAGTACATCTTTTCTCTAAGCCCACTTATATGAATAAGAAAGGAAAACTGCAAATTTACTAACACATCAGCAAAAACACTGAGGTGAAGGAGCAATGTGATCTCTCTAGTTTTCTACATACACATTACTGAAACTATTCCTAGCTATTTGGTCATGATTTAACTGCAAATATTTTATGGAAAGTCTGAACTTTTAATATCTGATAAATAATATCAGAATATCATAACAAATTTTATCCTATTAAAATCACTCTTACATGTAGATTACAAAAGTTTGTATATTATTTCTCTTAAAGGCAAAATGAAGCCATAATGTGCCTATGGGAGAAACAGGAAATACTTTAAGTCTGTTTTTTGTCCATTTTAATAGTGCTTTTGAGCTTTGAGTGGTAGATCTTACAATGGCAGAGGACAAGTCATCAGCCTTAATGTTTATTAATTTGATACACCCATGAAATATTTGAAAAGAAAAAAAAATCCCAATCCAATAGAAGGCAAGTAAATCTGACTTTTCTAAATACTAATTATTGTTATTTTGACATTTTAACAGGACCAAGTAGGTGTACCTCAATTTTGTTTAAGTACTTAAAATAATTTAATACTTGTTTTCTAAAAAGAGAACTATAAACAAATAGCAGATTGAACAATGGCATCCTTACACAGAGAAAAAAACTATTACCACTTCAAAAAAAGAAATTCCTGTAGGTAAATTTTTTTCTCTAAAGAACATTAATAAACTGCAGAATACTAAAGAGAAACAGTACATTTATTTGCCTAGCTAGTCAGTTTATTTTCCTAAAGCTGTATTTTGAAACTGTCTTTTTCCAGTGTGGGAGGTGGAAGGGAAAGGTTGAATAGAACAAACTGATTTTTTTTCCCCAAATTTGATTTTCTTGCCCCCTTCAAAATTGAAAAATATGTCTCTAACTTACATTTGCTTGGGGTTTCGTATGTCGAAGAAGTTTTGATTTACTTTAAAAAGTCAAACCTGTATAAATGTGTTGTTTAGAGCTTGAATGGAAAGTATTCTACACAGAAACAGAGATTAAGAAAATGTATAATATCAGACAGTGTCTACAACTAAGCCACATGAGTATGCAACATATGCCATATTCCTTCAGTAAATGCAATGAGAGTCTGAGAATTTAATAAACGCAACTATGAGCTGTATTTGTGCGACATTTTACATGGACGCTCATTTCGCCTACATGGTTACAGAACAGATTTCCTTTTGTCACATCTGTGCATACTGAAGTTAGCAAAATTTCAGAAATGGTTATTCAGAACCATTTCAGTGTCTTTTAGGACCAGAATAGCCAGCATTTGCAGGGCAGTGGGCTGCAGGCTCATTTCTTCCTTCAGCTATGTACACTGTGTACATTTAGCATTAAGGCAACACCACATGGCCAAAGTTCAAAGGACACGCAGTGGTGGAATCGCAATAGCTTGGGAATCACTTTGCAGTTACAAGCATGATCGTGCTCATGTCATTAGGCGTGGGATCCTCTACCAAAATATTCTGAAGTGATTGATCAAGCAGCGATTTCCACATCAGATCACTTAGTGACACCTGGATCAATGAAGTATCTACGACTATTTTCTTTTAAAATGTGCATAGAAGAAGACACTGCCCAAAACTTAGTTTTGTAAAGGGTTTTTGGAGGATGACTAACAGAATTTTTCTCACTTTGTAAGAGTAATATTACACCTGCTTAAGAAGTTTTTTTTTTCCTTTTAAGACAGAAAATTACCTAACTTCACGTAAAGTCTAGATTAAGATTTCTGAAAAATTACTTCAAAGCCATTCTGGAGAAAGACTCAGAGTGGAAAAGGACAGAAGTAATGTGTATATTCCTTTTCTGTTTCTTGGTTGCCTCTGAGGTAATTCACATTTGACGTGTTGTGTTTGCTGTTTTCTGTTCCACTCTGAGCTGGTAAAACAATGTAAACGAGTTGGGCACCACTCATCTAACAATGTGAAAAATTCTACTGTGAAGATCAGATGCTGATATCTGTATGTCGTTAGGGTTTTGTTTTGTTTTCTGCTGAACTTGTCTTATGGAAACTTTAATCATATCATCCTGTTTCTAATTTATCATCTTCTTGGCTGCTACACTGGCCTTGAAGCCTTCTAAACCTTGCTAATAGATGTACTCATATAGTCCACAAAAACCATGTTCTGTCTGCCTGAAGATTTTGTTTTGTATCAGGGTAACTGGAAATGCAGACTAACAGTTCATACTCTCTAATCAGTGCAAAATCAAAACCAGTATCACTAATGTCAACCTAAATACAAGTCAGAAGAGAATTAGGCCTTGCTCTGCATTTATGGTTTGGGAAGAAAACATTTCGTAAAAAAATAGTTCTAATTTCAAAATTCACTGCATTCTTCTTTTTATAAGTTCTGAGGAATGTTTTCTAGAAAACTGAATTCTGCAGTCTCCACTTAGGATCACTTTAAGGAGCCCAGGAGACACTTTACTGGTGGTTTTGCATATTAAGAGTTTTTCAATTTGTCTTTTTATTTTTACTAATACAGGAGTAGATGCCTGTGCCTTAAACTAAGCACCCCATCATACCATATACTCTTTATTTGTGTTCAAGATTAATTGACCACTGCAGAAGACATCTTTCGACTTTCTGAAATACATGAAACAACACAGGGTGAAGTGAAGAGTAGTTATTCTGAGAGAGGCAAGTGATACTGTAAACCTGTTGGGAAGACAGCTGCAATGCTGCTGGCTCCTTGCTTTGTCTGTGTATGCTACATAAATACAAATAGCATTTACACTTGATTAAAGGTAACGTAATAAAAAGTGCAACTTTTTCTGCATTTTTGTATGTGACCAGAGCTACAAACAAAATGCACTAAACACTTGAAATAGCAGCAATAGTTACTTTTTAAAATTCCTGTTATTTATGCAATCCTTATGTGGACTGTCACTGTCATGACTATTCTCACATCTACATAAAATATAACACTACTTAGGTGCCAAATGGAAAGCAGCAGCATAGGCAAAGTGCGTGCCTATAGGGGTATGACCTGCATTCACTTCCTGGCTCTGCAGGCTTTCTACATAGAAAATCACATTAATCTGTAAAACACAATTAAGAATACCTTCCCACCTCACCTCATGGTGTGGTAGGAAAAAAGAATCTATGTACTTTTTGTCACGATGAATCCAGATGCTACTGATAGCTGAGTATTATGTAAACAAAGATAATCAGGAACAGCTCTTACTTCAACTATGTTATGTCAGTTTAAGAAAAGCACTGCTCTGTGAGTTGTCTGAACAAAAACCAGGCAAATCCTCAGTCAATTCCTGCACATGCACAGCAGTTGCATTGCTAATATTCTCATGCTTCAGAAAATGTCAACACAACCCAAGTTATTTTTGAACTATTTCCATAAATCTACAACTGTTTAAAAATCTAGCTACATGACTGATTTAGAAAATAATTCAGTATCTGACTCTGAAACAGCTCTCCAATCATGCACAGTCACTGCTCTAATCTTGCACAGTCAGTTTTTAACAGTTTTATCAATGAGTCATCTGGTATATATCTGCCTAGGCATTTCCATCACTGACACTTCCAGACTGAGGGAACTAGTTGCAAGCAGCAACACGTTAGTCACCCCCACTACTTTCCCTGTTCAGATTTTTCCTGGCTTACTGTGCCAAATAGGTGATCGCAGTTGCCCTGTTTCTCAAAAACTAGTGTGTGCAAAATAGGTTACATATGTAAATTATGTAAAACTCTGTACACTCCATGATTTCCCTTGGCTATCCGGGTATGACATCAGTGTTCACCTAAAGTAAGAGCCTGTTATCTTTAAAACAGAGTGAATAGCAGAGTGGAAATATGCTAATCCAAGTTAGTAAATATAATATAAAATACCAGCTTAGATATTTTACAAGTGTTCTGTCATCTCCTAGAATAAACTTTATTGTAGTATTCAGACCAATGCTTCTCTAATTTATGCATCTGAGGTAGTCAGCATGGTAAAAATTGCAAACAAAAGTACAACACTACTTTAGGAGATAAAAGGAGACATTTTAGTTAAAATATTTTACAACAAAATAATTATGATTATAAATCTCTTTAGTTAAATATATACACATTACATGGTATTTTAAAAAGAATGAACTTATTAAAGTTCCAAGCAGATCTAATGCACAAATTCACCACTTTGTCAGCTTCGACTGTAATGTCAGTTTTAACATTCGTAAATGGCTGTGTCAGACTAATGGCATTTTTTGTGCAAAACTAAAAAAAATGATGAAAACCAAATCCTTCCATTCCCACAGCAAACAGATAGAAAAGGTAGTTTACACATACACACACTTACACACACAGACCTTGATTGCATACAGAGGTTAGAATGACCAGCACTAAAATAACCCCCATCTCTACAAAATAATTAATGTTTTGAATTGATGTAGTTTTTGAAAATTACAAATTTTAAGTGCTAGCAAATTGTGCTTTTAGGCAGCCACATGGCCAATAAGGTAGATGTTGTCATATAGGTGCCCTACAAAATCTTCACTAATATTCTGTGCAGCTCGTCTTGTATTTCGGATGAATTCCCTCTTCGACATTTTGTTCTTCACATGAGGGCTTGTTAGATCAATCGAAAGCAGAATCAAAGAGTAACACAGTACATAAACTGCATCTAGAGAAGAGAAAATAAATAAAAAAAAGTTTAAAAATGAAATTGTGATCATTAAAAATATTGTTCCCTCTTCAAGAACCCTACAGTCTTCATCATCTGGGCTCATAATTTTATTTATATATTCATAAGTATATATACAAAACAACTCAAAAGGGTATTCCAGGAAATAAGATTTAATACAGCAACTTTCCAAATCATAGTTTCAGCACGCTGCTAAATGAGAATTTACAAATCACTTAACACTGTTACATAATCCAAAAGTCACTAAGGGCTTTATGCATGTTCATTTAAAGAGATTCTTGAAGCTTCTGTAAACTAAAACCAACATCCTGCAAAAGCTTATCTTTTAAATATGTAAGCAGTTCCACTGCTGAAAATTGCCTCCCCCAAGCCAGCTAGAAATGCTTGTTAACTTTACGTGGCCCAAAAAGTTCCCTTTCATTTCTGTGAGACTAAAAGGCAAAATGTTAAGTGTGTAAGACTCTGCAAGAGGAAATTCAGATAGTAAAAAACTCAAGCATAGATAAAAGTGAAAGAAAGATAACATGGAAATAAACTCTACTAATCAGCTGAAAAAAGAATCTCCATAGAATCAAAGCTCATTTTTGCTTACCAGGGCTAAGGCCAAGTTCTCTCATCAAATCGGGATTACAAGCACAGAATCTGTGCGAGAACTTTGTTATGAGAGTTTCAAGGTACTCCCCACGCTCCTCAGGAGCATGAATGTGTCTGAAGAACTCTCTCAGTGCATTTGGCAAGAACTGATTTCTGAAGTTGTGCAGCGTCACAAGGTCATCCAAAACATCTCGCCTGGTAGAATGAAACCCCACATTATTAGAGAAGTTTATTTTAACTGCTTAAATATGAAAATGTACATTTTAAAAATAAAACTGAAAGCTTTAGAGTAGTATGATCTTTACAAACACAATACAAACACATGTTCTTCACTTCTATAGTAGTGAAATACTGTCAAAATATATATTAATCAGAATTCAAAGTTTCTGTATATATATATATTTATTCAGTCTACATAGAGACTTTGCTTCTCTGAATTGTGACAAAGCCATTAAAAAAAGACAGTAAAGGGAAAAAATTCATGTGTCACATATTTTGATGCCTAAGTAGAAGCTGCTACAGGAGTGTCTTGTTAAAACCAGGTTTCAGCTACACAAAATTTGCTCACATTAAGTCCATCAAGGTGTGATGCTCTCAGGTGTTTTCCACTGAACACAGAAACATCTAAAGGATTCAGATCAGCCTATGGATGGGCAAAAAACATCTGAAGAAAATTTGGAAGCAAATTTGAAGCGAACCAAAGAATATTCTACTATGTTTAACCTAATTTTTACCTTTCAGCACTAAGATGAGTTTCAACATTAGAGAACTTGTTTTTAGCTTTAGTGCCTGATTACACTCTGTTTATGAAGGGAAGATGAATGGTGGTAGGGGTTGCTAACACTAACTTGCAATCTCATCCGTTAAATGGTTTGGTAATTTTTCCTATTGACTAAAAGAATTGACAATCTGAAGTTTTACAGCACAGGAATGTAAGTGGTGGTAACACTACGGAATGATTCCTTTTATTCCTTTAATAGAACAGGCTGAAGTGGATGAGAAGCAGGAAAGGATTCCTGCTAGAACTGCTGTTGTCCTTCTGCTCTTCCTATTTAGGTGCCATTACTATTCTCCTTCTCTTTCAACTTCTCTTGAAGGTGCTGGTGCTCCTCTTTCCTCATACTGCCCTACCCCAAGAAAACAGTGTAGAGTAGAAGAGCATGCCACAGCACAGAGACTGTTTCCTCCCTACCTGCAGCTTATGATGCCTCCAAAGGATGCTCCATTACATCTTATGAGGTATGTGGGATTTCCAATTGACAAATATCAGATAACCAAATAATGGTTAGATGTTCAACATTAGTTAAAAATCTATCATCTCTTGGTACAGTGATAACTACTTTTTCTGACTAATGCCCATACTAGACGGGGAAAAAACCCCTCAAGTCAAAAAAAGCAGCAAAGTATCTATAAAATCTGAATGTTAAACAGCACAAAGACTATCCTGTGCAGTTTAAATGCTCACCATAACTTCAAAACAATTTATGCCCAGAACTGCAAAAATGCAGGAAAGTCCCAGGATGTGAGATTTATTGGTTATAGGTGGTATTATAATCACATATTTGAACTGAAAAACCATTCAGATTTAGCACATCATTATTTAGTTGTATTTTCTTGCCTTTTCACATCTATAAAATTGCATCAGTATAAAGCAAAATACTGTTGAATGGTGCTGTACATTGAAAATTAATAAAAAATGTTGTAAGAGAAATTCAAATTACCTTTCATCAAGGTAGATTCTCAGCTTCTTCCAATTTAGTGTTCTTGTGCAAAAGATAAACTTAGCTATTTCTTTTGGTGAATCATCTAGTATGCCTTTGGACATAAAGTAGTTGACTCCCTGAGATAAAATACATGTACACATAAATTTGTTTAATGTTCATAATGTACTTAGGAACAAGTATTACACTTCACAATGTAGGAACATCATCCTACTAATCAGTTGGTTTTTCAGAATGATTCCTCCTCTTCTAAAACACATTTCAACATGCACAGTACAATCTAAAATTATAATGCAAATGTAAAGGAACAATTTATTGTTATGGTTGAAATTTCACACACAGTCATAGTAGCAAAATTTTAAATTATAAACCCCATAATGAGTATGATGGTTCTTTACACTGTAGATGAGTATTTTGGTTTTCATTGTTTGCAACAGAATTTAAAATGCTGTGCAGACCGTAACTTTTAATTTTATAGCTTCTGTAAATAAGAAAATCTTAGCCATAATGTGTTTAGTCTCTAATATCTTTCATTAAAACAGTAATGTTCTCACACATATATGATGTATCACATTCAAATAGATGCATTAAATGCATTTATTTAAATGTGCAATAATGCAAATAAACACAGGCACGTGGATTTCAAAGCATAGGTAAATAACAACATATATAAATACGCATTGACATAAATAAGAATACTATGCCTAACAAAAATAGTTTAAACTACAACATTGTGTATATTTTATATTCATATTATGATTTCCAGAATTTTACACTTTTATAAGCACACATTTCTTATGGAATAAACACGCCAAATTTAATTTTAAAATATTTCTGGATTCTTTCTGGTCACTGAAATATCCCAAAGCACAAAACTATTTTCTTATGATCTCAGAAATCAAAACCCAACCAATGCATTTAAAAAACGTTCACATTTTCCAATGACAAAAATCTAAACTTGAGAATGACTAACCAACTTGTTCCAATTCAATTTGGTAGGGGCTGGAAGCGGTTCTGAGCATTTGTTACAAAGAAGTGTTACAATATTTAAGTACAATATATCTTGACTATAGCATAATATTGAAATGTAAAAGGAGTAAGACAGAGCATTTCTGCATAGAGTAATGTACCAAGGCCACAACCTTCCAAATACTTCTGAAATATTTTTTCATGAATCTCCTTATATCAGGCTTCAAACTATTTTGCAAGTTTGCCCTTTTAGTTTACATTACATTTATAAAGATGTAGGGGCAACCTGTCATTTGGTGTATAAAATAAACTTCCTAATGATCTTCAATTTTGTGTGAAAAAGAAATAAAGGACTGAGTGCAGGTTTGGAGCATTTTATGTAGTAAATTAGTAGAGGAAAGCCTCAGTTACACCAATCAAAAAAAAAAGTTATTAGAAAATATTCTTAAGAACAAAAGTGAAAAGCCAAGAAACACTCGCAATATTAACTAGCTGGTTTTACTAGTTCATAATTTTTGCTTATATATTTATAGAAAATAGCAGTTAATCAGCATACATTTATTTTGTTAAAAGAATGGTTTCTAAAAATATATAAAAATAAACTTAGCAATGTTAGGCCCCAGTTTGAAGAAGAATTTGTGTTTAGGACCATAAGGAAACATGTATTGCAATGTAAGTTCACGTTTCAATCCATCATGATTTGAGCTTGCAGATCCAGTGGATTTTTTCAATGAGGCACAGCGTGTGCAGAACTGACCCCACCCTTTAACTCCTAAGGTTCATCTGCCACAGCTGAGCGAGCTTGGACAGTGACAGTGAAGTCCTCAGGACTAGAACCTGCAGCCTCCGGTATTCCCAGGAGGTCTCCCATCCAAGTACTAACCAGGCCTGACCCTGCTGAGCTTCCAAGATCTGACGGGATTGGATGCCAGGGTGGCATTTAACTGCCCAATGGATGAACAACATAATGTTAAATACTTTCCTGAATTACAGCTAAATAAGAAATGAAAAGAGGGAGATTAAAATAATAGCAAATGTGTTTAATACCTCAAGGATTTTGGCAATTTATGTAAGATGAGCAGCAGAACATCTCCTTTACATATATCCTGACTTAATGAGATTTATGCATTTGCTTAAGGCAGTACAAATGGAAGTCTGGCGAGGAAGTCTGAGTAGCATTCCTGCTACAATGAACAAACACTTCTGCAACACATCCAGAAAATACCTGGCATATCATAGATAAGGAAGGATGAAAATAATGCCTTCTTTAAGACAGACAATGGGTTGTTTCCTCTGTGACTGTAAATGCTGTAATTTCTTCCGCATGCACTAGATTGCAACTCAATGTAGGATCTTCACCTGACAGGCTACCAAGTCTTTCCAAAGCAGTTTTATTCCCTGTCTCTAATTCCTTCTCTTTTTCCCCACCACATATAATGCTTGATAATATCTTTCTCTGTGAATGCAGTCTCAATCGTTTTCCTCAACTCCTTCAACAAATAAACATGGCATAAATAAAAGGTACTTCACCACATGCCATCATTTTAATTGCTTTTTATTTCATTTTAAGCTATCAAAAATACTTTGCAACAGTAGAAACCTGATATTCCTTTTAAGTTCCTAAATTTTGTCTCACAGCAAATGAAATTCATTTACAAGGTTTACATCACATCATCCAATCTGCTTTTTGTAGCACTCTAAACACTGCCTTGAAACTGTTTCAGAACCCATGCCTGAAACATTGATTTTGGTAGCTAAGATGGTCACTTGTGGCATATATACTAGCTGAAATAAGTAGTTCTATACACTATTAAAACCTATGCTAAGATTATTTATCAGTCAGTTGGTGATTCTCTCAGGAAACATCTAACTGCAGTGACGTAACCAGATCTGTGCCACAAACTGCCAGGTCTGAAGAGGCATTTGGGAAACACTGCAGGCTGAGCACATGCCGTATATTCTTTTAATTCTGATTCAGAGCATTGTAATGCTCTTAGCATTACAGAGTTAGGAAAGATACCTTAAAGATACCTTGCCTCTGTGGCAAGAGTATTATCACTGGACTTCAGACAGCTCTGAATAAAGTATTAATGTCTGAAAGTGTTGATTTAAATTACACATGCAAACAACAGTCATAACCACAGACTGATAGTAACAAGAAAAGCCCTTTGTTGTATTTCAAGATGTTATTTTTTACAGTTGCTCCATTTTTTCCAGGCACACAATGCTTATTTTAACCAACCTATTCTATTGCAGCACTGACACTCCTTGCTTGCTTTCTGCCTGTTTACAAGAACCTTTGCATTTGTTTATATCCATACAGGATACCTAAAATGGAAAACTCTTTTTCAGGATTGGTTTCATTTCTGCATTGATTTTCTTCTCTGCTAAGAATACTTTCATAGTACTTTCAGAACACTTTAGTACAGCAGTTAACATTAAAACATTTTTAGTTGCTTTTGATACCTCTGTTTACATATGCATACAAAACAAACCACAGATATATTAAGTTGATGGCCCAGAAATTTTGGAATCAATGTTTTTCTACACATGTAAATCCAATTTCTCATATTCAAATGTTACTATTTGCAAAGTCAGAGTTGGAAACAACAAAGCTTTTTACCTAATGCCTATTTAAAGGTAGTGCAGGAAAATATATGTCAAATACATTTGTTAATAAAGACAAATTTCACTTAATATTTCAAATTTCACATAAACAGTTTTACCCACGCTGTATTTGTTTAGTTTAATTAGTTTTAAAAGGTGACTAAGGAAAACACTAGTAGCATTTTTTAGATGATTTATAGTTCTGCAAGTTATATGCTATTATGTTTGGTAGAATTACAGTAGCAACATAAAGTGCTTATTTCTTTCTAGTTTGTACTGTATTAAAAAAGGTGATTTTGATCACCAATCAAATTAAAACACTTTTAAATAAAAGCCGAGAATTTACACAGTAATTTAAGTTGAAATACTAGCCTATTTTGAAAAATTTCTTGGGTGCATTGACTGTCATTTTATTCCTTATATAGAGTATCTAGCATAGGAGGGTCTCAATTCCTAACTGGGGATTCTAGGTAACGTTATTAGTAAATAATAATTAGACATGTATGGTATTACTGTTCCCATTTTTCTATGGAAATGCAGTATCTTACTATATTATTTCATAGTGCATCTTCTGGAAAAAAAAATGCACAGTACTGGGGAGATATTTTCTAATAGAAATTTTTACTGTTACTAAGTTAAGAATGAAGTAATTTGGTGACAAAAATGGAGATAATATATAACATACATTTCAAACAGTGTCTCTCTCACTTTATGTCTTCACAATACGGTCTCAGTGATGCAAACTTACGATGGCAGAAATTTCAAGCAGAACACAGAAATATTTTCCATGTTTCACAGGATCCATAATTAATAATTTACAAGATTAAACCTCTCTGACTTTAATGTAGAGTTTTCAAAAGGTTTCAGATGTATGTTCCTTCCCAACTTTTTTGATAAATAACACAAAAGAACTTCTTCCCTCTACAACATACACATACTGCTAATATTCTTCAGACAGATAAATCAATGCATCTAAAAATTGGCTGGCTTAGTAAATCATTATGGAATAGAATATATTTTTAAAAAATTTGCTTAGAAATATATAGTATAGTAAACATTCCATCATCTACACTCTATCTATAACAAAAAGTTATAGATAGGGAAGGTAGCTGTATCAAGTGGCAAACCTTAAAAATCAGGAAAAGGTCAGAAAAAACTGACATCCTTGAAAAAAACTAAGGGCAGTTGGAAGTGGAAGAGACAATCAGCAGCTTAGCGTAAGCACTGTCTTACTGTACTTTATTATTAAGCTACATAAAGGAAATCCCGACCTCAGTAAAGACTGACAGTTTTGGTACTGAACAGATTCCAAAAGATCCATAAAAATAAAGGCTATTAAATAAATCAGTTAGAATCATTATCACTAAGGATGAAGCAAAAAATAGATCTTTCCCGAACAAAAGATTCTCTTTTGTACCTTCATTTTGAATTTTAACTACATAGCATAGCTCCTTGTATTAAACTTGACAACATATTTTTTGTAGGGAGTTAGAAACTGGAAACAAAACAGGAGTAAATAACTTCTGGTTGCTTACAAAATCTGAGTAATAGGCACATGAAATGAAATGAGCAGTGCATGAGAAACAGTTCACATACACCATACACTCTTTAAAATAAAATACAGTAGAGACCACGTATGCAGATTAAATGTTAATATTCATATTCAAGTGTTAATATTGACACTAAATCACCCTCTCTCAAAAAAAAAAAAACCCCAAACCCCAGGTTTCCAAAATCCTGCCTCCAATCGTGGCGCCATATGAAAAAAACCAACAAAACCAACCAACCAACCAAAAAACCCCCAAACCCAAACATGCACTGGAGGGTTTTTTTTTCAGATTATGTGCAATGTGATTAGGCACATCCTTTCAGCAGAATGTGAGCACCTGCTATGAATTATGCAAGCTCATGCACACAATCAACACATTAAATTACAGCAGATTTCACAACACCATGCACACAACAATGGCTAACCAGAGAATCCTACCACAAAGTGTGTAGATGCTCTTCCCTACCCCGTGAGCCACCGCTAGCTCTGGAGCTGTTGCTGTGGAGCCTGGTTACCCATTTTCATGACATGGGCGGTGTCCTTTGGAGAATCTTGCTCCTGTGGCTGTAAGTATTCCTATTTTTATAGTAATTTGATCAGGTCTGTTATCAAATGTAAAGCAGAGTTTGGCAGGAAATTCGGAGACACAATTTGTAATAGTGGAATGTCATATCATATAATCCAGTCACAGTGTCCTTATAATAATAATTCTGCCAATATCACAGTTGTAAACAATAAAAGCTGTAGTATTTGTGAATTGTCCTGAAACTCAGGCCCTGAATGATTCCTACCAGGCTATGGTGCTCCACAGGGAGAGAGGAACAGAGCCCTTAGGAGATACCCTGAGGTTCTTGTCTCTCATTGAAGCAGACTGTACTACTTTTGTACAATATAACCACAATGAACCCAGAAAAAGGAAGAGTAGCATAATAAAATTAATACCTAATTTAAGTATACTAAGTTAGCTCTAATCTGCAGATCTTAACTTCCCTTAAAAATAATGAATCTTTTATTAAATGCCTTTTCTGAAGGCTTCAAATGCTTTAAACATACCAAGATTACTTTAAATAAGGTTGAAATATAACAGTATGTTATAAACTAATGTAGTTACGGGAAAAATTATGTTAAACTGAAATACAAAGCAAAATTTGGATGGACAAAGCTGCTACCAATTAAACTTGATATATTATTGAAAACATTTACTTTACCTAAACATTGCATTTCATTTGGAAACCTTTGCATTTATTACTAATTTGAGAAAATTTTGCTGAAAATCAATAGGAATCACTCAAGTGGCAAGGTGCTGATGTCTCAACACTGTGTATCAGAGCTCAAGGCAGAGTTCTACCAGAGAAACTACACAATACTCTGATTTTTGACTGGTAAAAGTAGTGGTCTCTCGATCAAGCAGAATATTAGATAAAGGAAGAGTTTAAACAAAATCATATTATTGTAATGATTTATACAACTACTTTATTTATTCACCCTGTGGTCACACATTCATGTTTTCTGTATCATATCAGCAATTTGCTTCTGGCAGTATGTATTTTCCTATCTCTTAATCCTTCTCTTGCTTTGAATTTATTCAATTATCACTTCCTTGTGTATGTACAACTACAGGCAGGAAGTTAAAGCTACTTTTGTTCAGTATTGCATTGTGTATCCTATTTTCCTAGGAAACATTAAGCAGCAATCCAGTTTTGTAGACAAAAGACTCACACTTAGGCATTAATTGCATATACCCCAGGCAAAAGATGTCTACCCTCAAACTCTTTTCTTCTTTGAAAGCTGACAGACCAAAAGAAATAACTGATTTTTCTAGTAAGTTAAATGAATTAATAAATGCAAACCTTTCAATTTGACATGGGGTTTTTTTTTTGAAGATAAATTTATATTTTTCTATACTATAAAGAAAGATTATGCACAACAGACATCTGCAGAAATCGAATCAAACTGAACTTCGGGATAGTTCAGCAGTGTATCTTTTTCGTAGTATTTCAAAATCTACTTCTTGATAGTGGAAATTAGGTGAAAATCCCTTACAAGAAAACACAATTCTCAGAGAAGTAGTCAGACTTCACACCTCATCCTACTTTGACTGAAGTGGAAATAAGTCACACCCTGCAGAGGCATTTTAGCTTTTTGATTTATGTAAGTGTATTATTATCCTTTTAAATTTCACCACTGTCTCTCCAGTTAGGATTATCTGCTTCATTCCTAAGTCAATATGTAGTTACCAATTTCTGGCATCCGTAAGTCAGACTGGTGTACAGAGCACTCAAGAGGCAAGTCATGTAAATGATGTGCACAGGTATGATACTCAAAAAAAGACCAGAACAGGGCTGTAGCTTACCACCCCTACAGTAAAACAAACAGCTATTAAAACTTGGTTTTTACATGGCTCTAACTATAAAACAACAATTACAATGATTTTAACTGTTTACTACTGTCAGCAACAGTTCACTTACCTCATCAGGGTTGGCATTAAAGGTGAGACTTCCCTCATCTAGCTGCATATATAGTTTTCTAAATGAAAATCCTAGAGGTGGATTCTTATTGTATATAGAACAGTGGCCCCAAGTGGATTTGCACAACCTATGAAAATAGAATTAGTCTATTATAAAAATTCTTTTCTGAATTTCATGTATTTTATGGAAGCAAAATGTAATCAGCACTGCAAAGCTAAGTACCAAACCATAGCAAAGGTTAGAACAAGGTTGCTTGTAACACTTAGTTATTAAGTCTTTTGCATGTGTGTTGCTAATCTTCAATGATATGATCTTTGTTTTCTTCTCACAGATGTTTTGGTGTATTTGAGCGCAAACTTGAAAGATATCCCAGTAGGTGGCATCATAACAAAATCCACACAGCAGAGAACTCTAGCCCTCTTAAGACTGTGACACGTTGTTTCCCTGCAGTACTATCACAAAGATTGTTTCTTTTCTTGTGCCCCAATTATGAAGTAAATGGGACAACTCATTTGCACAAAATTATGATATTAACTCACCACTTTCCCTACCTTTTCCACCCAACTCTTCTTTTTCATGTCTTGGCCAGTCCTAATTACTAGATCCAGCCCCATCCCTCCGTATTTCTGAACTTCTCAGTTTCTTACCCTTCTATCTGACTGTGACTCTGTGTCTGTTTCATTGGGTTTTGCCCCTCATTTCAGTCTCTTTGATGACATCATCTGAAATTCCCTCGAACTTTCACTTTCTACACACTCTAGATTCCTTATTGAACTGGTAGTTCTGCTTCAACATACCTGCTTTGTAACTAATTAGGCAAAATGTTCACGACCCAGTAGGTAGCCACTGAGGACATGACAAAGACTTTGTTTGCAGTTCAGGAACCTGGGTCTTATTTGGACTGAGTTTGGAACTGCAGCCACAGGACCTACCAAAGCTTAAACACATCCAATACACATGGAATGCTGAAGAATTTTAGATGTCTATAGTATGCAAATTGAGTTTCTTATTAATCTCTTAAATCAGGACACATTACCAAAGTACATACTTTGAATGTTAGTATTATTTGGGAAGATTTCGCTACAAATATTGAACTACTTCCCAGAATGAACTTTGAGGAAAATATGCTGGGGCTTTTTCTGCATATAATTAAGAAGCTCTGGTACCTTCACGCTTTGGTATAGGGAATTTATTAGTATTTAGGATGGGCTTGATATGAAGAAGTGAGCACAATACAAAGCATACTGATTAACTTAGAAGCTTACTGGTATCCTTCACTAGAATTCCTATTTCCTGTTAATATAACAATCCCCAAGAGCAGAACAATCATGACTAAGACATTGCATTCCATCATACTGTTGCTAGGTTCAAAAAACATGATAGGAAAGGAAGCTGCTTATTTCAAATGCAGAGGGGCAAGGAAATACATGAGGGAAGGAAGAGAAGTAGAGCATAATGAAAGCAAAAGAAAAAACCTGAACAACAATCCAACTACTACTGTAACAGAGCAGTAGGAAAATGTAGTGAAAGAAGTTACAAGTTCTGCTAACCATGTACTCTGAAGGGAAATATGATTTAATAAGTATTTCCTAGTGTTGTAAAAGGTAAAAAATATAAAAGAAAATATTGTTAATCACATTTTGATATCACACTATTTTATCTGAAAGAATGCTCCTTTATTTATTTCCTGGACATACAAACTCTGCACATGTTATATATAAACATGTTTATATACAGACTGCTGAAATTTCACTTGAGAAAAATTGACCTTTTCTTTCCTCCCTCCGTAACAGTCTTCCAAAAAACATACACTTAAGTTGCTCTAAGACAAATACAGTAGATGATTTTTCCAGTCTTTTCATTTGGAAGTTTGGCTGGATAGGTCTGCTTGCTTAAGCCAGATATTCATGTGAAGTACAGAGAAGCAACAATACAAACATTTGAGATGTGCTTTGAGCTAATACAAAGGCAAACCCAAGTCCCTGTTTTTACCCTGTGATCTCTCAACCAACAGGTGTGTAATAATACACCTGTACACTTGTGCCAAGCACACCTGTGTATGCAGTAATCTCCAATAACATCCAATGGTAATTAGAAATCCAAAATAGCATTTTAAACTATATATGCTTCCTCTGTATCATATCTCATATAACTTAGGACACCTTTGCTAAGGTTAGAATGGCAAAAAGCACTTACTGAGACAAAGTTAAAATCTAATTGGTTTTTTTCATGCTTACCCTTGCCAGAGGAGCTCATCATTAGCAAGATCCTGCCAGACACATGAAGCTAGACAGAGATCAGTTGCATTCAGGTATGACAAAATGGTAAAACTAAGCTCTGGTGGCAGCATTTCCAGGTTAATGAATCCTTCTTGTTCCTTAGATTTTCTTGTCTTCAACAGGTGGTAGATGTCAATGCCTCCTTGGGCTTGTTTGCGATGGCTTGTACTGGCAGCACTGTTAGCAGCTATCCTCCTACCATGCTCTCTGGTAAGATAGCCTTGTCCACTGTATCCTTGCTGCTGCAATTGCTGGTTCCTCGCAACTCTCCAGAGTCCCTGACCCATCTGAGAGCCTGTTGGACATAAAATCCGAAAGAAATTAATACACATTTGTAAGACAGACTAATTTGTAAGACAGACTCAGCACACACTGGAAAATAAAATTAAAGGGCTGATCCGAATAGATAAATCATGAGTTTTGTCAAAGTTATGCTGACTATGTAATGTGTCTGTATGAGGCAACTGAAGAAATACTGAAAACCCCATAAAAGAACTCTAGATTTTTTCCAAAATTTCCATACTTGAAGAGTTACTAAATTAACAATAAGCTTCTGCAAAGAACACCAAATATTATCTATAGCCTATGCAAGTTAAGACAACTTAACCTTCAGAACAATTGCAATCTTCAGACTTCCTTTAAAATTTAATAAAAATATCTCATTTAGAGTCAATGAAGGGCTATAAAACATAAGGAGAAACAAAAATGTCCTGAGTATTGGGTAGCACACAAGATGAGGCTGTGACTGACATTGAAACAAAGTTTAATGACTTCAGTGACAATGCAGTAAGGATTTTTGGTGCTTAGAAACAATAAATAAGTATGTTTTCAAGCTTTCTTGTCTAGTGGCATAAGGTAAAACCTTCAGAATAAGATACTCATATACTTAAAAAGAGGACATCACTGAAGAAATAGTATAAAAAGCTTTTTTATAATGTAAAAAAAAAAGATTACAAATATATTTGCTAATTTAAGGCCCAACTGAAGAAATATCAGAAAAGAAACAAAGTGAAGCACAATTTAAAACACTCTAGAATTAGCTGCTGGAAACCCACAAGCTCTAATATGCATGTAGCTATTCAGCAGCTTATACGCCTTTTGTTAGAACACATATAATCTTCCCCATCATGTAATTACTTTCAACATTGTAGTAATTCAGGATGAACGCTTTCAGAACTCACTCATAACATGAGATAAGCAAACCCATTGTTATAAAAAAAGTCTTTAAGTAATGGTGTGAAGAAATCTATTTTAAAGTTGTTTTGAACATACATTTTCAATCACCAGGTTCAACGGGCCACTCAAATGTATGTTCTCAATTTTCCAATAATGTAACTTTATTTAGTAATTAAAACGTTAGTAGCTTGGCTGTAGTAGTTACCACAGTAAAAATAACCAATCTTGTTTATAAATTGCTGATTTTCCCCAGCTCTGTCTGGTGTCTATCAAAGCCTGATTTAAGTTCTAATTTTATCTTATTCATGTTACTTTGCTACTGCATAATAATTCCATTGCAGTGCTGACAAGCATGATAGGATAGTAAAAGTAATCCAGATTAATGCTGCATTAGTACCGGCTTCATTAAGTAAAAAGCAAAACGCACTCGTGATCGAAATGCTCTCCGCTTTATGGCAGCCGAGCCCTATAGCTGCTGCTCTGCAGCTGCAATTATCCCAACAGCAGAACGTTCCTTCCTCCGATGCTGTCGAAACTGATAGCTTCGTTCATCGCAGTTGAGTTCGTAACCGAGGCCCGTAACGTGAGAGCCCTTCACTCCAGACTCCGGCCAAGGAGACGAAGGCCCATCGCGCCCCGCACGCCCAAAGTCGCCCCAGCGGACGAGAGCGCCCTGGAGGGCTGAGGGCCACAGCTGCCCAAAGCCGCCCCCCGTCACCAGGAGCTCCGCACGGCGCTGCTCGCTGCCCGCCCGAACCGCGGGGCCTCGGCCGGGCAGGACGCGCCGCTCCCGGAGCGCCCGGCGGGCACCGCCCCTGCGCCCCATTGGGCCACCCGTAGGGCCGCGGCTCCCCATTGGCCGCGCCGGCCGCCCGTCCGCC
>VWZD01007957.1:883-11663 GCA_013396695.1 Sakesphorus luctuosus | reverse complement strand
CCGCGCAGCTCTGACAGCCGCTGTTGTTGCTGGAAGTGACGTCACGGCATGGGCGGGCGCGCGGGAAGCGGAAGTGGCGGTTGGTGGTGGCGGCGGCAGATTTGGTGTGTACCCGGCCCGGCGCCCGCGGTAGCGCCCGGATCTCTGCCGGGACAGCGCTTTGTCCGCGCCCTGCCGGTCGGCTCCCAGTGCAGGGCTTCCCCCCTCCTCAGGGCCGGAGAGGCCAGGGCGTGAGGGCGCGGTCCCCGGTCGGTCTGAGGGCGAAGAAGGGCGGGTGGGGAGCCGAGCCCGGGCCCGCTCCCGGAGCTCGCCCCAGCGGGCTGGTGGGATCGGAGCCCGCCTTGCCGTGTCCTGGCTGGGACACGCGTTTTTTCCGCCCGGGGTTTCCCTGGCGCCTTGCCCACTTCGTGCTGTTCCTTGGGCAGCTCACTCATGTGCAAGTAGCCTGTGTGCTCGAAGTGCGTCGGTCGCATCTGGCACGGTAGCGAAATCGGTGAAGTTTTTTCATCTCTACAGAATGATGAGATTTCCCCTTAGTTACCCCCCACGCGCCCCATCCCCCTTGCAGCAGGAGAATCTAGATACAATTAGAAGAAATCAGAGCTCCTTTTTGTTAGGCATTTCAAAGACAACGCTTTACAGTGTTAAGATACTCGGTAATTTGCACGAGGTAGTTATTTCGATTTGTGGTTGGTTATTGGGGTTTTTTCACATTAAAAAATACACGGACTTTGTTAGTTTGCTAATAGGCTTTCTCAAGCTATCAGTCTGTCCAGAATGTTAAGATGCAGGCCATTTGTTTTTAGTTGTGACTCTGGAGCTGGGCTATGATCCAGTCTGTGCTCTTAAAGTTTTATATTGGAGAAGAGCTAACATTGGTTGTATGTAAACAAACGGTGGCAAGGTACAGTACTCTTAGGCTACCTCTAAATATGAATTTATTTTCAAGGATGATTATTAATACTTATATTTGAAGGTACTGCTTCAGGTGTTTCATTTTACTGTCTTACAGACAGGCAGAATTGCCAGTATTTTTAGATCTCTTATGGCAATTTTTAATTCCCTGCCCCCATTCTCCTCTTCTTCCATTTGACAATTTACTGATCAGTTCCTTTGGTAGAACATACTAAAATCAGCAGCTTCCTGTACTTGTTTATGCCATTGATAGGTCTAAAATCTTATTTGTATGTTGGTGGTTTCATGTTTTGCGGATTCTCTTTTTTTTTTTCTTTTTTTTTCTTTTTAATCTTCAGTTTCCTTGTGGGATAATTCTGCAGGAAGACAGCTTTTTGTAGTTTGCACCAAGTGCTTAGATGAGTCTTCTGCAAAGCTCACAATAAATTACAAGTAGAGTCTCAACTTGTGTGTTGCAATGTAGAAGTTAAAGAGGGACTTTTTGGTTATCATCCCGATAAACTATTTTGCCTGATATCTGGATGTTCTGTTACCCCCTCCCCCTTAACAATTTTAAGTATATTTATTGGATTGTCTAAATAGACAAGTATTGCTGTGATAAGTTGATAGTCCTGTCTTCTGATGTCTACACAGCCAGACGTTGCTCTTTTGATGAGTGACTTGGGGCCAGGTGAAGAAAAGAATAAGCAGCATTCCAAATTATAGAATGCATGCGTTTTCACTGCTTGTGGAACTTCTGCTCCTTTGAAGCATCCAAGGAACTGGTTTTCATTGTTTTAGTGGATTTAGCCAGCGCTGAATTCTTAATATGCTTTCAGATGTCTTTAAAACTCTTTGATATTTGATCACATTGAGGATTGCTACTTGATCCCCTTCAGAATGAAAATGATGGCTGGTATTAATTGGTATTGAGCTGTAGTTGGGAAATAGTACTTTCTAGAAAGGGGAGCAAAAACTTTTGAATTTCAGTGATAATTCTATTGCATTTTGTAATTTTTGTGTACATAATTTTTTTAAAAGGGGCTGTACTTTTTTACACTTATTTCATAATCTGAAAGAAGAATATTTGGAATAATGGCAACAGGAGACCTAAATGGAAGCTTAAGAAAAATAGAACAAGGACTTCGCTTGTTAAGTTATCCAAGAGATGTTGATTATACAGTGTAAGTGACAGTGTGAAAATTTGTGCCAAAACGTGATGATTGCAAGATGTGAACACAAGATATGTATCAATCTTAGCATTGCACCCAGTGATGAGTAAGCAGAGCATATGTCTGTGGGAAGCTGGGGTTTGGTAACTGTGAACTAGAGTACTAAAAGGTGCAATTTTCCTCTTCTTCAGAATAATCTTGAAATGTATCACTGTTTTTAATTCTGCTGTTCTTCTGTTACAATTTCATTGTAAGTGTTTTCAAAACTTCCTTCAGGAAGTTTCATCCTGTAAGGTTTAAAAAAATGGTGTTGAGTGGTGAGCTGGAAATGGTGATAGGCTTTGGACCTGTCAATGTTTAAATTATATGAAGAACACAAAACCTTTTTTCTTGAACATTGTACATGTAGCAGCAAAAACTGCTGAATGAGATATGCCTGGACAAAACCCCCTTAAAATGAAAGAGATACTTGGACATAACATGCTGTCTATACTAATGCCCATCACGTTAAATATTTGAATTCTTGTAATCAAAAGGCTTTTGGTTATCTTCTGCTGTGTGAAATACTTTTATTTTTTCATAGGCTAGTAAAGGGTGATCCAGCTGCATTTTTACCTATCATCAACTATTGTTTTACATCTTATTCAACTTGCATAGCAGAGCTTTTGGTAAAGTGTGATGTGGAACTGACAGCAAAGAGTGACTTGCGTTTTATTGAAGCTGTTTATAAGGTATCTGTCTTCGTGTTCTTTGCAGAAGAAACGCAGTTTTGAGTGGAGCCTTACAAAAATTAAATATCTATTATGAGTTTTGCTAGGAAGTGAAAATTTTGGGCAATGAATGTGAATTGTAGCTCTGTTAGAATTTGAGTAGTAAGTCACTGTGTAGCAAGTGTTTAAATTTTCATGAAAATAAGGATAGATGGTGATAGATCTCTCCGTTTTGAGACAGTTGCAGAAATAGTAGTACTGTTTTCTGTTAGTTTTGAAGAATATTTAATTATTTATTGCCCAACAGGATTTATAGAAGTGATTTTCATAGGTTTTCATAAGAAATCATAACCATCAAAAAACACCTACATAAAACTTAAAAAATTGTAATGAAAGCTCAATAAGAAATATGGCTATTTTAAAACACTCTGCCATCTTAATCTATAAAATTGAATATATAACAGTTTATAAATTGGAATCAAATTCTTAACTGATTGAAATTAAACTATTCTTAAAATATCCATGAGCATGCTTTTAGAAAAGGTGGCTTGATGTATTAACAAATAATGACTTATTCAGACTAGTTTTCCATCTGGGGGCAGAGACTGCTTTGGAGAAAAGTTCTTGGGGAGGCTGACTTAGCCCTCTCTAGTGCATTTACTGAGATTGATACAACATTGACTTTGGAAAGTCTTTGTTGTAAATTTTTTAATATAAATAATTTATTTCATGAATCTTGAGGCTGTGAGTTAAAGTTTACAAAGTGACATGAATGAAATGTTTCTGGAAGAGGAGGTATATGTAAAGCCTAGTTAGAATAAACAGATATCCATCCATCCATCCATCCATCCATCCATCCATCCATCCATCCATCCATCCATCCATCTATTGTTATATAGATATCTATATATATAGATCTATCTATCTATCTATCTATCTATCAAATTGAATGAGAAAAGGTTTAAATGCTGAAGTGCAGAATGAAAGAAAAGGTCATAGTAAAATAAGGATATAAGCATGCCAGTTCTACAGCAAATTGTGTGGTGAATTTGAAAGTGAATTAAACTCTTGTTTTGTTGCAGTTCCTTCGAGATCAATTTCAGTATAAACCAATTTTAACAAAAGAGCAGTTTCTTCAGTTTGGCTTTGCGGAAAGAAAAATGCAAATTGTTTGTGACATTATCAATTGTGTGGTGAAAAAACATAAGGAATTGAGTAACTCTAATAAGGTACTGTTTAAATACTTGCTTTTATTGTAAGTTTCCTTTGGCATGCTTGATGCTGCCGGTAAAATCTGAAGACCGTTATATTTAAGATGCAGCATTAGCTCAGTTGGTTAAACCTTGGTTGTAATAATGCCACGGTCATGGATTCAATCCCCTACGTGGGCCATTGACTTAAGAGTTGGACTCGATGATCCTTGTGGGTCCCTTCCAACTCAGAATAGTCTGTGATTCTGTGATTACTGATGGACAAAAAAATGGGAAATCAGTATGAATTTCCATTGTAAGATGTTTGAATGCTGTCATTCATGACGTGAAGCTGTAAATTGTTTGTAGTATAAACAAAAAATATTAGAATGAAGATAAATCTAGTACTTTGTGTCATTACAGTAAGTGGTATATTTGCTTTGGAACTTCCTGACATAATGAATATAGTAAACCTTGCAGATTGATTTAAAGGCAAGGCAAGACCAACTGATGTGCTGAAGTTCTGTAACAATTTAAACATGACACTTGCATTTGTTCTCAAATCTGATTATTTTTGTCAATGATACTTGTTTTACATTGTCAAGGCATTGTTTTTATCAGTGTATGTTGTGTATCTGTCTGTACTTTAATGAAAAGAATTTTGAGTCCTACTATTTTAGAGGATTTTGTTTCCTTTGAGTTTGTAACAGTCTTCAGGACTTCTCTATACTTAATTTGCCACTTTTGGGAACATAACTACATTTTTTCTATTTGTTCGCATTTCAGCTCTGGTGCAAGTTGTCTTTTCTATTCACAACCATCTTTGATGCAACCTTGCATAGGCATTAATGAGTATATAAATATGGCATTCACTTGTGGATCTGTGTTGTTTGTAAATTTTGGGGGTTTTTTTGTTCAGATATTATTGTACAACAGAGGTTTAAATGTGTTTGTGTGTGCCATGAAATATTCATGACTGTTAATGATGGTAGAAAGTGGAGTGTGTAATCCTGGAAGATTTTCCTGTCTTATTTTCTTCTGTTCACTTTGGAGGTTAAATCCAAAATGAGGAAAAAAGTCAGACCTTTTAAATATGAAATAAGGTCAAATTGTGGTAAAAGCCTTGCTGATCCTAGTGGCTGTGCTGTGAATTCCAAACAGGTATGAAAAAAATATTTATGTCTTAATTGTGAAGGTTAATTTCATTTGTAGCAAGTCACGCTCTTGATGGAATTTGTGCTTTCCTTTAGGTTTTAATGCTTAATCAAACCAGTTTTGAGGTAGGCTGGTGTTCGTTTTTCCACCAAATGTGGTTGGCTGAAATAATAGCTGAAATGCAGAGGATGTTGCCTCTATCTTTTACCGAGTAGTTGATCTCAAAGTCTTGGTGACAATGATCTAGTGTTGTTGTTTGTCATTTGAATTATATGAAATAGAGGGACAGTAATGAAAAAAGACAGAAAAATAAGCGACATCGTGTTTGGAGAATGAAGTGTCCAGGGCCTAACATGTATTTTCAACACAACTTTCTAACCACTTTTTGCTCTTTTGTTTGAATCCGTTCAGCAAATATTTCTTAATGTAACATTCTTCTTGGCTTCAGTTTCACAAGAATAAAATAATTATGCATTAAGTAAAAATGATTCTGCATTATGCTACTCTTGACACACGGAGGAGGCAGCTTTCCTAATATTTTCTGCTAAAAGGATGCAAAATAAAATTTTACACAACTTTAAGGACTGTGACTGCCCAAAGTTGGGGATTTCTATTTAGAAGGAAAATGCTACTTTTATGAGTGTGGAAAACTTCAGAAAGAAAGTATTTGAAATGGCGTCTCTGTTTCTTCTGGTTGTTTAATGGTAGAAATGAATGAGGTTATCTATGGATGTATGAAGAATTCCCCAAAAGAGGAGTGTTTCAGTTTCATTAAGTCAGCTAGGAATCTGTACCTGTTAAAATGCTGCACAAAACTGGTACTTGTGCCTTCTTAATGATTAAGAATTTTGGATTGTGTCAGGATCATAGGACTTAATCCACCTAGAAAGGATTACAAAATTTGTCTCTTACTTTTTTTGTAAGGGAAGTCGTCAAGGGAAACTAAATTTGCAGCTCACATAGGGCTGTTTTGCTGACTTTTTTTTTCCCCGAATGTTTTAGTCATAGTTTTGATGTTGGAACTTTCTCACTGTATGTATTAACATACCTCCTAATCCACACTTAGAAATCTAACAACCCTTACTTTAGGAGAGGAGATTAATGCCTTCATTACTGTTTGTGGAAGGGAAACAAAGTACACAGTATATGTGGTAAAGTGTGTGCATATTTGTTTTACAGTTCTTTCAAGTCTGTATGATTTCTTTAAAATGAAACTGCTTGCTATTGGTTTTTGTATTTTGTAACTAGCTGGGATAAGATTGTCAGATTTAAATAAATACTAAAATGATAGATTTTATGTGTCATTACTGTGCTAATGAATTGAAATGTTCTTGTAATGAATAACACCAGTGATTTGTTTGTTTTTTTGTTTGTTTGTTTTTTAACATACTCAAAAGAAGCCTCTAGTAGAACGGCACTCAGGAAATGAAGTTAGTGGCAACCTTCATCCACTATTTCTTCCAGCACAGAGGGGTAATGAGGAGGAATTGGGCCTGGATCATGACATTGTGGAAGTAAAATGTGAACAAGTAAGAGCTTTCATTTTAAGGTGCTGTCTGCATGTATTCTTAATCTTTTTAACAGGGTTTTTCTAAAGAAATAAAGGTTTTTACAAGATACCTGGATGCTCCTTATGTACAACTAATAGTTATATAACAAATATATTGAAAAAGTTGGAAAAAAGTCAGTTAAATTGTATGGTCCTTTCAAGAGACAATTCTGGCAACCAGTCTTACTAAAAACTGAGTTCCCTGAATAGGCATATTATAACAATTCCTGAAGAAAAAATATTTTCTAGTGTAGCAGGATGTAATTTTTGAACCTGAGGAAGATTGCACTTAATTTGATTGATCAAATGATTAATTATATCTGTTTTGAAATTAGCGGACATGTTCTTACCCATTTTTTCAGGTCATAGAAGATAATTCTGAGATTGAGTTTTTAAAGAGCCAGCTTGCTGATTGCCAGGAAAAGCTTCATAAGCTAGATTGGATAGAAGATAAACTACAAGTTTTAGAAGAGAAACTGCAAGGAAAGGTGATCATAGATGAGAAGGATTGGAATAACTTGTTGAATCGAGTTTTGCTTCTTGAAACAGAACTGTTGCTACAATCCAAAAAGGTATGTTAACTTCTATTTTGATTCCATAATAAATATTGCCCAGGCACGGTGTTCTTGGTCTGTTTCTGCCCTTCCTGCCTCCTATGTGTGCTTTTTCACTGGTTTTAAAGGCATGATCTGAATGGAAGTGCTGTTTATGGAGTTGTTGGTGTTTTTTTCTTACATGTGAAATGATATGGTTCTATCATGCTCTATGAACAAAGCTCTCTGTTGGAAATTATATCTTTGCAGGAAGAGCTAAGCCTGTTTTTCATTAGTAATGCTTCAGTGTGTTTTTATTTATTAGTGAAGTTATAGAAGGAAGTTTTTGAAGACTTTTGAACATCGTTCTATACAACTGATGTGGACAAAAATAGATGGCCCGCAATGGAAAATACAGGGCTAATTAAATATTTAATTATTATTTTAGTCCTATATTTGTGGCTCCTTGAAATTTCTTGCCCGGTTGATGTTTTTTCTCCTCCCACTTCCTATTTCTTGTCCATGATGTCTATTACAGTTTTAAATGTGTGAAAGTGCTAAACTTGTGATGTGGCTACATTTGGCATAGCAAATAAAGTCTTTTGTTGCATTAAAATTCTGGACTATTTTTCATGCTGTTGAAAGGTCCTTGTACGCACATTATATAATTTCATATAAGTACACATGTAAGTATTGTGAGATGCAGTGAACCATAGCATCAAGTTTTCGAACACATGCTTAATTTCGATGTGTATTTGCATATGCATCTCATGTGTATCCTTCAAATGCTCTCAGATGCTTTCCAGAAGTTGAAAACTCTTGTGGAAAATAATTGTGTTTTTCTCTGCAGTTATAAAAACGTTGAATTTATTCGTAACCAGGTGCTCTGTGTGTGTTGCTGACCCTGCAAGTTTGAAAATGTTGCTAATACTTGTATACAGCACATGTTTTTTATGACATGCCTTGAAAGTGGGCTAGTTATGCAAAGTCTTGAAAAGGATAAGTGTTCAGACTGATAACTAGATTATTTTTAAAGGCCGTAGCTCAAATAGTAAGGTTTGACATTCTCAGTCACTTTTTTAAAATAGTTTCAGGTCAGTAATGGCTCAAGTGATTTACCGTCCGAAATCAGTTTCTTATGGATATTGGAATTTAATTATCAGTAGACATATATGCAAATAACACCACCAATGAAAATGTTTTCTTCTGCTGGCAGTCTCAAGATGCCTTCAGGTGAACAGCCGTAGACAGTTTTGCTCCTGTTTCAAATGTATTCTTTTCAAGAGATTGTTGTAGCAATGGGAAAGCTTGTGTTTCAGACTAGACTTGTTCTTTCTTTTCTGTACATTTAGTTTATTATTACTTCAGTAACATGTTAATTGGAGTTGTTCATGTGGTTGGACTATTTGGAAAATACTCTCAAAAATTTCCAGTGAGGTAATTAAATTTCTATACTACATGTTACTGAAAGAATTCACCTACAGAAACAAGTTCAAATGTAGTTTCTGTATAGTATTGTTGCTGGTCCTTTTTTGAAGCAAAATAAGCTACTTTTATATATAAATCTGTAAGACTAAATATATATATATATATGACTAAAATCTTCAAAACTCTGTTTCCCAGTAGACATTTGAAAACTGTGAAGAAATAACCCTTAGCGTCACAGAATTGCTGCTGCCTTGTTTGATGAATTTGCATCCAAATTGTGCTTCACATATACAGAAATAATTTAGAATTACTTCTTACTCTTGCACTTTTCAGGGAATTTTTGGCATGCAGCCAACATAACAGGAACTCTCTAAGATCTGTCTCTTGCTGTTGCCAAAGCAGCGGCAGCTGTGCATTTAGCTCCAGGAAAGTCTGGAAGGTGCCAAATCCACTTCAATGAAAGGAATTGAACAGATGTAGACAGTGCAGATACCTGTTTTGGTATTTTAGGAGTTCCATGATTACAGTTTTTTTCCATCATCTTCCCACATAATACATACTGTTTCTCCCTCATTCACTTACTTGGATATAATATTCCCCTGTTAACTGACATAGACTCCAGTATATTTCGAAGGCTGAGATTTCAAATCATAATGATAACTCCTTGTTAAAAAAAGTCTAGATGTTTTTGTTACATTTTTTTACTTCAAAATTAGAAAAGGACACAGAAACTTCTATTGTTTACTTGCTTATGAACAACGTTTTTAAATTAGATTGACTTAAAATGAGTTTTTTTTAAAAGAGCCCTCTGTCATTTAGGAGCCTTGGAAACTATAATAGAATAGACTTCTGCGTTCTAAGCATTTAAGTAGAATGAGGTTCAGTTATTCTATAGGCTATTTTTTTAGGACTGAGGACTGTATTTCTGAACATCAACCAGCAGTGGAAGATGTATGTACTTTATTAAGCTAATGACAGCCAATGTCAAGATGAAATGGTTAGTACAAGATATGAGCAGTCCCATTGTTGTACTCATACGTAAGTTATATGCACTGTGTTTTGGCTGGGTTTTGACTTGTTTACAAACAGTATTATTGTTATTAAACCAACTCCCCCCATGAAACAGACTACTTTTTTAATGAAGTGTATGTATGGAAGTGTTGGATTTTTTTAGTTCTGTAAAGACACCTGTGCAGTTCCAACTTGTCTGGATGGTGTACTTAAATATACTTGTGTTCAGCAAAAGATGATTTAAACAGGGTGTATAGCTAAAAGGCACTAAACTTGTATTTCAGAGAGACTTACCTACAGAGTTCAGCAATATAAATCAAGAATCTACTGCTAGTAGCATTACAGTTTCTTCTGGTGAGTATTAATGATTTTCCTTTTAATTAACATAAATATGTTAAACATGTCTTTCTGACCTTGACTAAAATACTGTTTTTAAGTAGATCATTGCAAGTTAGTGACCTCTGAATTTAAATCCATACTGCAGATTAGAAGTTAGAACCTCCTCATCTTTTCATGTTTCTCATTTGTTCTTCAAAAAGTTTATTTACTATAGACTAGTCATTAATAATTACAAATAACTACTAAAAATATCAACGATACAAATTCAATTAAGGTTCTATTGCTAAGGCTGTGAAAAATAACGTTACCTGGACTTTAAAGTTGTTACCGTGTTTTGAAAATACACTGTTCATAAGCACAGAAGGAATTACTTTTGCTGCCACAGGTTTAATGATACTGTTTTCTACTTCTATAGTGGAGCTCAAGACAAACTAGAACCTTTTCATTTATTAATCTGTGTTGTTTTTCAAATCACTGCTCACCGTTTTCTGTTTCATCTCTTTTGAAGCAGTTAGCAGCTATCCAACTGGCATTTTTGCTAATCNTGCATTCTCATATATAGACGTTTTTGTCTAATGTTGGGCTGTTGCATTGTAATTAAAAGGGATTCTCAATAATTCAGTTTCCATCGAAGTTAGGAAGGCAGTTTCTTGGTTTTGTCAAGGTTTGCTTTTATAGTCTCAGAAATGGGACCTTCATTTTACAGGACATAGAAAGCTTGCAACACGTCTATTTCCTGCCATAAGTGTAGTGGTCTGTTACTGATACCTGAGAACTTTGTAGTCAGTAAATGGGCAGA
>VWZD01007954.1:69636-86197 GCA_013396695.1 Sakesphorus luctuosus | reverse complement strand
CTTTTATATGTCAAAAGGCAGTGCTCATAAAGCACAAAAAACCCCAGCTTAAAAATCCTGTCAGGGTTAAATTTCAACTATGATCATTAACTATCCAACAATTCAAGAGACTTTATTACTGAATAGCGTGTTAGGTTTTGGAAACAAAGATGCTCTTAAATATTTCAAAATTATAATAAAAATTATTAGTAGTTAGTAGTTAATAAAAAACAACTGGAAGCATTTTGGGCAAAATCTGAGTTTCACCGAGGTACGTGAAAGTTTAGAAATTGCAAAACACTAATAACAACTATTTCATGATACAATCTTTTCACTTTTCATGTACGCAGCCTTGTAAATATGAAATAATAATAATGGAAAAAAGGATTTATTCTAAGTCCTTCTTCAGAGTTAACATCTTTTACAGAAGACCATATGAAATCGACAAATATAGGCCATGATAATAGTGGCACAGCCAGCCCAAGACCAACTGAGTCTCTAGCCCGTGTTTGTGGGACATTATGCAACTCGTAGATAAGCCATATAGAGCTTATCATACCCTGTGACTAAATACAGTCTTAACATCCTATCAGACAAACTGGGAGAATAAAAGTAGCTTGTACTGCTTTGTGAGCTGACAATAAATCAGTTTAGGAGGGTAGGGGACAAGGTTGCCCAACAAGGGCTCATAAACCAGAATTCTTCTCATCAGGCAACCACCTCCTGCATGTGATCTGCTGCCCATGCCCCCCGGGATACTGCAATAGCAGAGTTACATAAGCACTGTAATACTCTTAAATCAACTGGAAAAGGCCAGACACGGCGTAAACTGCATCTCCCTTGCCCTCCTTGTCCCTTAGCACTTATAATTGATGTGAATGAAATTCGTTAAGTGGGGGCCTGAATCCTGAATCCATGCCACACTGAAGTCACTAAGGAGCTCTCAGCTGCCTGGGTACGCAGTGTCATTTCCAAACAAGCAGCCCCCTGCCTTGAGCTGCCTTGCATCATATCAAACACAGGCAAAAGGGTGCTCACAGTGCAAAACACAGGAAATAAATTTCATACAGGCACAGACTTTGCAGGCAACAAAGGTGCCATCTTTAAAATTTTCCTAACAACACTAACATGCGGCTAAATACCCTAAAAACAGACCAATGCAAAGAAAGAATGTGGGTCCTTGAGAAATGAGTTTAAAACAGTTCAGCATAGTGGCTTTAACTCCTAGCGGGAGAGAATGTGTTAATTAGTGCTCTGACACAGCCTCAACAGCACATGTGACTATTTGAACATGAGGATGCTGACAAACTCTCTACAACAAAAATATGTTCTAATACAGCTCATCAGTAACTGAATGACTTGTCTCTTAGAAAAACAATGGCAATTTTTTTTCTGATTACATCATCGCAGGGTTTATCCTTGTTTGAGCCAGCCACCATTAAAAAGAGTAGAACTTTTTTTGAAGGGATAAACAGAATGATTCAACTCTGATCCAATAACAATTGTTCCTTCCTATGCCCCGTCTCTGCATCATGTAAACCAGCCATAAACCCAGACAAGGAGCCTCCAGATCCAAGATTAACCTGAACTATCTTGCACCTTTAGTCACGGATGTTCCGAATTTAATCACCCAACTGTCAGGACAACAGTAATCACCTTTTAAGAAGGAGCCAGAGCCAAGGTCTCAGACTGACACAGTAATAAGTCTCTCTCTGTTTATATGCACATAAAATTATTTGACCAATTTACAATGAAAAAGTGACATTTTTATTTTAAGATGTAGTCTTGCATGTGAAGTTCATTCACTTACAGCCAGAAATGCAACGAGAGCCAAAATATTGCAGAGATCTCTTTTTCCTTCAGTGAATCATTGCAGGAAACCACTTTATCTAACTGCACATCCCCAAGTGCTTCTGCTTCCAAGCTACCAAGAGCAAAGTGGTCAAGGAATAGCAAACATAATGAACTGCAGCTGTTTTCCCTGTACCCTAAAAAGGCCATGTCCGAACAGCAAAGTGTTATTAACTTTTTATGACTTTGCAAGAGTGTGACGTTGAAACAGAAAATAATATGAACAGCACATTTACACTGACTACATCACTGTTCCCCTCAGGGACTCTCAATTCACATCACTGTTCAAAGCTGTAGCCACTCTTGTAGTCAGCACCAAACCCACACAAAATACTAGGAGATACTTTTTGATGTAATAAAATGCCACTTAAATTAATTTTCCCCTAAGACATTTTCTGGCTACCAGTGGATATTCAGATCCCCGCACTGTTTATCTGTGCCACCACACTCTCAAATGACAACACAGACAGATCAGAACATGAGAAGTCTGGGCAATTTGGTAACAAAATAAAAATTTCTTCATTTCCAATTAGCTCGCATTCAGTCCAAGACTGATCTCCATGTCATTGAAGACAACTGCAACTTTCCCCACCACTTTCAACTACAGAAGAGATCCAGCCCTCCATGATAGAAACAAAATGTTTTCCATTTCCTGGCTTTTCTGTCAAGGAACGAGACAACTGATGAGCCCAAATTACTTTTTAAGAGCATATTGTAATGTCAGCAGACACACTGTTGATAGGTTGAGCAAAGACTTTATGGACTGAGAGCCCAAAATCTTTCAGAATCACAGCCCAAGCTAAACTCCAAATTACCCTAATATACCATACCATACATGATCATGTTGAGCTGAATGACCAAGTTTCTAAAAAGGCCATCTAAAAAAAAACTTGTTTGGTACCTTGCATGGTGTGTATGAGTGTGAGATTTCCGCGAGTGAGACATTGTCACTGCTGTCTCCTACTACATCAACACATCAGCAGTCTAAAATTCAACAGCATAACATCCCTCCTTACGAATTTGTTGTAGCCCTAATGACAACTTACCTCTATCAAAATGATTAAGAAGGAATTAGAATGACAGTGACACTCTTATCTCTGACATCACACAACTTGCCTTGGAGATTTCCAGCAAAGAAATTCGGGGATACATGTCCAATTCCTCACTGCTTCCAGTTCATCCCTATGTTGGCTGCCACAAGGTGGCAAGGCAGAGAACAGACTGTTGTGAACTCTTCAATTCTGTTTGAACTATGAGCAAGTGTCTGCTGAAAACCAAGTGAAAAGGGATGTACATATAAGCACTCAGAATAGCCTCTTCCCTTTTCTTATGCATCAGAGTTTAACCCTCCTAGTGAGAGATGATGCTCAAAGCTAAACCATGCTGGTATTAGTAGAACTCTGTCAGATCTTTGGTCTAGCTAAGACAACGCTATTACCAGATTTCACAATTCCCTCTGATTGCCTTCCAAACAAGAAAAAATGAGAATCAACAATTAAGAAAATTTCTGTTTCATTTTTTGTCCCCCTTTAGCTTGTAAAAGTAAAACCAGTAAAAAGTAAACCAAACTTAGCTGAAGTTCTGGATTTTTCCACTGAAACAAGTGCTGGTTGTCATTGGAAATACAGAAAACTTTGTTCATCTAGTGGGCAACTAATGGTGCTCTTTTTAAAATATAGATATTTTTAGTGAAAAAAAAAAAATTACCTTTTGTCTGCTGCTTAAAATGGTGACTACTTCCTATTAGTTCAACAGTAAAAAGCTAAATCCTTGATTAATTGTTGAAAGCAAACTCTGCATACTTGTTTTTGAGGAATGTGTATGATTTCATCAAAAATGAAAATAAGCTCTATAGAAGTTAGTGTTAAGAAACTGAAGAATCAAACAGTGAATGCCACATTGATAGAAGGAATTAAAGTTCCTATTAAATTTCATTGGTCAAGAATTAATGTTAAATGATAATACCACTATTACATGCTATTACTATGACCAGCTTATTTCAACAAAGTTACTATTACAAATTTTTAGAGAAAATAAGATGTTATATGCATATTTCTGTCAACATTCTGCATTCTCCTGTATGCTTCTGTCTTTATACACCAGCAAATCAGATACATGAACAGTACCACATTTCTGTTACACCAACCTACTGCAACATTATTAGGCCAAGATGGACTTCCCAAAAGTCTGACTTTCTTCTCCTAGCTCATGTTGTTGAATCCTCCAAATTGGTACATTTTTCAGTACCTCCTTGAGACTAGTATCAGGAGAGTTCAAAGGAAAGATGCAACAGAGATATACAAAACAATATTTCCCTCAGTGTCTCTCTTGTAGTGGACATTCAAAATATATCTAAATGGAAAAGGGATGTAAAATAAGAAAGTGTTTTGCTGGAAGAAAGATAACAGTAGACTACAGTCAAGATTCTCCACAAAGAGCTTTTCCTTAGGCTGAAACACTCAAAAGCAAAAGCTGAGCGTAAGTGAAGCTTGTTTAAAGGAGAGTTTGCAAAGGAGCAATATGCTCTGGGACACCAGCGCATAGCACACTCTATTCTGGAAACCACAGATTAGATTGAAAGTGCCAAAACAGGTCAATGATCAATGATCCAATGTCAGTGATCCCTGTGCAAGCAAGCACAAAGGAAAGAACAGTAGAAGATTTGATTTTCAAATCAGCAGTGTTCTGGGAAAGCCTAGAAGAAATGTGACCTTGTAATATCCCACGGACAGGGACTATTACCATGATGCAAATTTCAGGTCAGTATTGGCTTTTCAGCTGAATCTCTTTCTGTGATTCCTGAACTGCCAAAGATCAAAATAAAAGCTCATATTCATATGGTTTCATCCATAAAGCCAACAAATCAGAATACTTGATTTTACTGTCTTATTTGAAAATTCCTGTGACAAATGCAGTAACCTTTTTTAATTCTCCTCTACCTAGTGACCACAATAAATAAGAACTTATTTAATCCTTAGTTCCCTGATAATTCCTCAACTTGGCAAAGCAACCACCTAAATCTCAAGTACATACACTGAGATTTGGGTATTTTAAACATGACTGAAATGTCAAATGGACTTTGCTATATATAGTTAAATTACAAAGTTATTATTTGATTGATGCTGTTGAACTTCCAAATACCCTGCAAACTATTTCCCTTTCTGTTTAAATTACATAGGCTATTGTTACAAAACACAGCTATCTTGCATCTTCCATTCAGATCTACTTTCTTCAGATTTTCTCTGTAGACCTTCCCATAGAGGAGCCTTGAACAAGGAATAACCCCTGTGACAGTGCTTGATTCTGCAGGGTACTCAAAAGGAGTTACAAACTGTTTACCAGAGTAAGCTGAATGTGTGCTTGCTGCAGGTTAAAACATGCAGTTACTGTGGCCTTTACTGTGGTTTAGCTGCTCTGTGGCATTTTGATAATAAGCATCATTGACTCTCTCAGAGCTTGAGATGTGTCAGAACTTCAGCCATCATCACGTCACAAAGGCATTCTCATTGAACAAAACAAGACTGAAAGACCAATTGTCGTTGGTGTCATTTGGACTCTACAGTCAAAAGTATTTATCTATTACCACACAATTCTCATTTATTAACTAATTGTATATCCCCATTTCCTAAAGTTACTTGTATGAACTGAAAATGGATTTTTATGGTATGTCAACAGTTCCTGTAAAAACTGCATCCCCATCTAGAAATGCACCAGCATTCTTCCTCCCTCAAATCAACTCTAAAAACATGTATTTTTTAATCCCAGCATTTGTGTTTTGAATGTTTATGTTACCCTTTTTAACAGCTTAGAATGAGAATACAAATTTTAAAGAGGTCTTTTTTTCTGTCCCTATGAAAAAGCTATGATTTATATGAAAGGACTCATTCAATATCCCTTTTTTAGGAGAATTAAATCCCCAGTTCGCATAGTTGCACAACAAGAGAGCTTCCAGGTAACATCCTGAGAAGAAGAAGAAGAAGTACTGTTATTTGGTTTAAAATGCCAGTGAGGTTTGATTTACCAGCCTTGCCTACTAATCCTCACTGCTGTGCTTGTCTTCAACCTGGTTTTGGCTCCTGATAATATGGTCTTCCAGAGTGATACTCCATGAAACCTTTTCCTTCTTTTCTCCCAAGAGTGATTCTGCTACTACTTGCATCCCTGATGCTGAGGGGTCCCTCACTTGGACAACTGAAGCCAAACTGACTTTGCTGATAGCAGCAGCATCAGGACATCAGGGAAAGGTCCACATGATGTGTTCTTCTCAGCCATTATGTAAAGAGGGACATAATTTCTGCCCAGGTAAGTTCCCTTGCTCATACAATGCTGTACCCCTACTGTGATTTGCAGTGTAACTGGATGTTGTTTTTCCTTTTAGAGCCTTTCTCTCCTAAATAACCTCTTCTACTCTAAGAAATTGAAGTTGCTTAAGAAAAAATAGCAAAAAAATCAATTAAATTCTGGATTAAAACCTGCTTGAAACACAAACTGAAACTTCTGTGTCCCAACCAAATGCTTATGAGGACTTTATATCTTATACTGTCTACATCCCATGGATAGATGTTGCAGGTTATCAACATCTGACAAAATTGTGTGCAAATTTGTATTTTTCAGCAAAACCTACTCCATTCCATAGCTGGTGTTGAAACATTATTCCTGTATCACATGATTAGCAAGAACCATCTCTACTAGACAAATCAGCCAGTGACCCCACTAGCAAAAAGAAGAAACACTGGATTTGGAACTTAACCGTGAATTTATACTTCATTTAAATATTCAAAAAAACCCTAATGCCCAGTGCATATTTGTCCTTTAAATACATCACAAGACTAGCCAGGTTTTAACTATTGCTCAGTTATCATTTATAGTGAAAGATCTCCTAACCCTCACAGTTTGACTTCTCTCTTCCCTCAGAATCACAGACAGTTGTTTGCACTACAACCACAGAAGATGGCCTCATCACTGAACATATTATTTCATGTCTGCACCAAATTTTAAAAGTATTTTGTTTTGAGTATTCTTCAACACACCTGGAGTAGTTTAAGAACCACTTGTTTGAGAATTCAAGTAAAAAGAAAAATAATATGCAGACCTTGAATTAGAAAAATAATGTATTTTCTTTCCCAAATTACATAAACTGTAAGTTTTACGTTACAATAAATTAATAATAAAAAATTAGGATATTAAGAGCTTTAAAATGTCCACGTCTTCTGTAGCTGAATTAAGCTACAGAAATTACCTATACATAAATGCTTGATATGGTTTTGTATAAATATCTATGTCACAAACTTCTGCTTACTTCAATGTTAAATCTGTCTTCCTAGCCTTGAATCAAAACCTTAAGCCTAGATGAAAAATCTGAAAGCATAACTGAACATTTCAGGAAGCCCACTATGTTTAACTTTACAGTACCTCAAGACCAGGCCCTTCATACTCTAAGAACCTGAGGATCCAGGTTGATCTCCAAGACACAGGTGGATATGGTACCCTCAGCAACCTACTGCAGCCTGGTCTTCCCCCCATGCAAGCCATAACTCATTGCTTCGGGCTCTTTGGCCAGCATGAGTAACACCACGTGACCATCCTTCCTTTCTCACACCCGTCTCTTCAGGCAGATCTACAGCGCATACTTCCCCTAACACCAAGTGTTCCCCTAACAGCTAAGTGTTGGTTGGAACTGACTTAACTCGCAACCTCCAGACCTCTGCCAAAAGAAGCCATTTGCACAGAAGCACCAAAGCAATTTTTATTTCTATAGTTTGTTTTACATATAAGGGCTTCACAGTGGCTTTAATCCCAACAGTATTGTTAATACAGCAATCACAGTTATTCATCAGGGCCATATACTAATAATTCCATATTGGTACAGTGATCTTTGTTTTGCCAGAGCCTCCCTGTTGCTCTGCCACTGAACAACAACCTACAGGTAGAGTATCTGCAGCTGACTGCCTCTACTCAATGCAGAAAAAGCAAGTTGCAGTACTGCTGTTTTTATAAAATGACTTCTTTGGGGTCAAGATATCATCCAGCACAGATGAGTCATCCCTGCAGTTTCAAGACACGGGAAAACAATTCACAAAGTACAAATAGAAAAATGAGATTTAAAGCAAACTTTATAGAGGACTCGAGAATAATTTACGTAAGCTTAGGGAGTGGTTAAGTAAGATTCACACTCTGTTGCAAACATAAATAGTTAAAAACATTATATAATGGAGAAGATGTGATGTGTGATACTTAATTAAAGCACTCATTACCCAAGATTTTGATATTGTCTCTCACAGTACCCTTGTGGACAAATGTCCAGCATGAAGCTAAGAAAGTCTACAACATATTGGTTGAGAAATTGACTAATGGGTTGGGCTTACAGTAAATGAAGTCACAATCAAGCTGGCAGCCAGTCAACAATGGCGTTTCCCTGGGATCAGTTTTAGGGCCAGTGCTCTTTCCTGTTTTTATAAATTATCTGGACACAGGAATCGAAGGTAGATAAGTAGTTTGCTGATACTACTAAAACTGGAAGAGTTGTGGGTACTCTCAGAGGTAGAGAGGCCTTTCAGAGGGATATGGATAAACTAGATAGCTGGGCAATCACCAATCATTTGAATTTTAACAAGAGCAAGTGCTGGATTCTCCATCTGGGATGGGGTAATCCTGGTTATACATACAAGTTAGAAGATAAGAGCCTGGAAATCAGCCCCATGGAAAGACATGAGGGAATCTGGATTGATTGCTAGTTGAACATGACTCAGCAGTGCCCTGGCAGCCCGAAGGGCCAAGCATGTCCTGGGGGAGAGCTTCACATCGCCAGCCAGTCAAGCGTAGGGATTGTCCCGTTTTGCTCTGCACTGGAGCAGCCTCATCTCAAGTCCTGGGTGCAGTTTTGGGCAGATCAGTACAAACAGGAGATAAGACCATAAGTGTATCCAGAGGAGGACAACCAAGGTGGTGAAAGGTCTTGAGGGCAAGACTTCAAGGAGCAGCTGAGCTCAGTTGTGGGGAACATCATTATCCCAACACCAACAATGTAAAGAAAAGGCCATACACTATACTTAGTCTACAGAGGAATTGACTTTATTGATTTTGAAATGTCTCAGGTTTTATTACTTTGAAGCCTTGCAATTTTATTTACTGTTTTCCTAAAACTCCAGAACATGAAGGCAAACCATTTGCTTGAAAATGTCTACCTCATGGACTTCTAAAGTAAACATTTGGCCTCCGCACCTGTTGAAAGTTTTGGAATCCTGAACGCCCAAAGTTTCAAATGAAGAACAATACAAAATCAGTCCAAAGATTGTTTTTTTTTTTTTAACTCATGCTTTTAATTCAGCCTCTCAGTATCATAATGGCCCACCTCATGACTTTTAAATGTTCACAGCTCACTATGGTATATATCAAAATAGTACTGCTTGTCTCATTAAACTACCATAATTTGCAAATGGATGTGCAACATAAAATATTAATCATCACTTCAGAAGCCACTTTTATCCCTTGATTTGAAATAGTGCAGTCATGCTCAGCTAAAGTTTCCTACAAAAAGCTTGCTGATGGTTTTTCTGCTAGTATACACATCTACTCCTTTAAGTTCACGTATGTACAAGGGAAGAACTACTTTCAGGTATTTTGCTGGTCAAATGGTAGTAATAGCTAGTCATTTTCTCTGACCCACTGTTTCATTGCTCAAAGAGGGACTTCAGATTACTGAAGGCAGGATGTCTGTATCTAAGCATCTCCTACACTGACACATAAAACAGACATATACACAAAAGCACATATCTCCTTTGTCTGAGTATAACATGTACATCCCTTATGGCTGGTAGTACTTGATACATAATCATATACAGGTCTGTGAAGAGGGATGCATCACAGTAATTTCACTGCTAGTTCCACAAGGACAAGTAAAGCAGAAGAACATGAAATGAAAAAGGCTTGCTTATCTATGGGGAGACTTTAATTGCATTCAAGAATTTTAAATTGGTCTCCAAATGCAGAGAAGCAGAGACTGACTCACAGGTCTTTCCGTAGAGCATGAGGAAGAGAAATTAGCAGGAAAAATGATGGTTATGTGGGTAGAAGAACTGCTTTAAAAGCAAAAACATTTGTAGTGTAAATAAAAGCAAGTACAAGTCTTGTATTTATATGGCTCCTAAGAACTTCATAGCTCCTGAGACAGAACAAGGACCAGAGGAGAGGAAGAGTAATTGCCACATACACATCACCCCAAAAGTAGACAACTGCCAAGATATCTGAAAACAGGCAAAGCTGGGTTAGTCTCAGTGGGACAGCTACTCTTCATGATATCGTTCAAGCAATTGAGCCATAAAACTGTGCATACTGAGTGAGTATATGTATGAAGGAAGTGCCTGGGAAGGTGTATAAATGAACTGTCTGTCATTGTGTGGTTTTGTCTTCTCAGCAGCAAGGACATAGGCAGAGGGCTGGGTGTATATGTAACACACACTGGGATATGCCTTTCTTATAGTTACTTGCAGCATGAGCTATTGCAGTCTAAGGGCAAAGCAATCACTGTGTTGTTACCCAGACACACTATCTCAGACCTCTGCTGTGTGCAACTCCATTAAACACTACACTGAAAAAGTACAACACAGATTATTCAGGTTAAGGTTTGTCCACTGCTTGGACAATTTGTGCAATTTCATTAAAGGTCCAAGACCACTTGCAGTATTGCTCAAAAATGCCATTAAGTCTTAGGGGCAGAAAAATTGTAACAGCCCTAGAAAACATAAGTAAACAGAAGGAACAGACCTCTCACAAAGGCTATTTGCATAAGTACAGATAAGCATCCTTTCTCCAGCATGACAGTAAAGTACATCAGAGATGACATTTGGTTTAGAAAGATTTAAAGGCCAAAAAAAAAATCTATCCACATTACATGACTGCTCTCAGTAACAGAGAGTGCTTTCTAAAAACTTCAAAGATCCATGCAGCCTTGAAAATTTTGCCATCCACATGCCCCTACCATGCCAGGCTGCAAAGATCATCTTGATTCTTCAGAGAGATGCAGAGTCCAGGCACTTCTCATACTCACCTAAGACGTTCAAGTTCCTACAATGAGCTCTGCATATTGAATAAGGTTATATCCATCATATCTTTCATTCCCCCTGATTGCTTGATCAACAGCAAAACCTCAGCTGGTATGCCTCAGGTCTGTCTCTTCTGAGAAATGTAGTTTTAAAACAATGTGTTTCAAATAATTGACAAGAAACAAATATGGCAGCTCACCAGCACTGGACAGATGAGTAAACTAGCAAATCAGGAATTACACCGCATGCCTCAGCAGCAAGACCAGCATAAGGCAAGATCATATGCTACTCTAATAATTGGATTCTGGTTGCATGAGGACAATGACTCCTATTGGCAAAAACCAAAAAGATACGTAACAGCAATGAAAAACTGGATAAATAGACATTTGCCCTCAGAGCTGTGTTTACAATAGACATCCTCTTTGGCATACCAAGAGATCATGAATTCACAGTTTCCTCACGAGTTTGCAGCTGTTTTTCCAGTGTCACAGCTTTGGTATATTGTTGAAACAAAAGTGATGCAAAGCACTGAGGAATTCACAGCAGAGCTTGCACTGGCAGTGAGAATCCCTTAGTTTAGACAATTATTCATTGCCTAGTTTATGTTTGGGTGCACAGAAAAGATTTAAGGATCTGTTACTTTTTAGGCCAACTTTGGCAGATACAAAAGCTCACAACGGAGCATAGAAGTGGTTCCTCATCAAACACCTAGGTTTGCATGATCCAAACCTAAGAGGTGTGAACAATCAGTGCTGCACAACAATACCAAGTACCTCAGACCTGCTGAAGATGGCATTTCTTAATGGCAAGAATGCAGTGTTACCAACAGCACCAGTGAGTTTTTCAGTTCTATCCTGGTCTCTTCATACTTCATGTTTCTGTAACAGTGGTAAAGAAACTTGCTCTGCCACATCTGTTCATTATTACACAATTTCTTAAAATACAGAGCTCTTGGTTCATAAATCTAAATGATTTCTTCTCCCCAGGGATGATGCGAGTTTTGTTCTATCTACCTATGTCCTTGCTTGCAAAGTAAGTTAGTAGTAGCCAAGCAATTTACTAAATTTAAAACTCAAGTCAGCCCATCAGCTGAACATTGAGCTTTTCACAGCTGTGTGAAGAAAGCCTTTACATATTCACATGACAGAGAAAAGTCCTCCTGGACCAGGACTTTTTCCTGCAGTTTTCACAACCCTTTTGCACTGTGGGACTTTCCAACATAGACACTGACTGCCTCAGAATTTCAAGTCAGCTGCTACATCACTCTATCTGAAAGAAAGCAAGAGGGAGGGGCACAACCACACACTGTCAAATACGTGGCACACATTTTAAACTAGAACAGCTCTCAAAGGAGGTAAATTTTAAGGAGACAAAACAGCTCATAGGAATTACTGACAGGTCTTTGCAATGCCTGTCATCTGTCTGCTGCTATATGTTGTTACCCACTCAAAACTCCTAATTCTTACAAACATATGATTATAAGAAAACACTAAGTTTTGCCCTTGAGAGAACTTAAAATTTAAACTGCAAAGTCAAGGCAATTCAATAAAGAAGGAGTCAGCACCACTATTTTTAAAATGTCTGGATTTCGTAATGTCTCCTTAATGTTTGGGATTGTATACTGCTAAAATGCTAGTAAAAAAAAAAAAAAACAACTAACACAACACATAATTTTGTTAAAAGTGACCTCTGAACACTTAAGATAAAATACATGAGCAAAATAGCCCAAATCAGCAGCATTTAGTCTGCATAATATTTTCTTGCTGCTAATTAAAGGCATATAGCACCTCCATTAGTGAATATTTCCTGTTAACAACCAGGTCACCTCCACTGTACATTTGCCTAAAGCCTCCATAGGAGGCAAAATACTGGGAAAATTTTTGTAAGTCTTGGTTATGCATTATAATTTAGAGCAGTTGTTAATGACAGGACTCTTGCCTTTAAAAAAACCCCAAAGTATCAGCACAAAACCCAACCTTTCCAGTCTGCTAACAAAACATATTAATTCAGTAGGGCTAGAGAGTCACAATCATAGACACAACGAATTAATTGCTTGAGTCTCAGCAACCTGGTCACACAGAGATGGTACAGAGAAAACTAAGCCCAAAATGCTGCAAGAAATTCCGCAGATGTCAAATGCTGGCATGGAAAAAGAGCCAAGAGTCGCTTTTCCTGCCCTCCTGGTCACTTCGTAGCAGAAATATGGAAAGAGATTTGGTTGCAGAACAGTGCACTGCAGAGGTCTTCCTGTTGGCACAGACTTGGGAAGGTTGTGGCAGGATGCAAAGTTGCTATAAATATGCTTTAATTTCTCTATTGCTCCCTTTATCTTTTTTTTTCTCCCCTTCTACTCCTCACTGGGACTTTTTATCAGAGACTTAAGTTTATCTGTGATAGGAGAGACTTCCTGTATCTTTCCATCAAGGCTTACCCACAGCTTAGCACTGGGCAGCCAAAAAGTGGCTTTCTTCTTAACTGTACAGAAACTAACCTCCCAAGCACTCCCATGCAAGCAAAACCAGGGCAACAGCATTTCAAAGCATTTTCAGCTCTTACCTGGGAATACTAAGGAGCAAGATGGCATTAACTCATCCATGGTTCCTAGTGCTCCTAAGCTTCAACATTTCACAACTCAAGTCTATAACCACAAACACAGTAACTCTCAAGGAAAACCATGGATACTTTAAGCCAGGAAAGGGACACGTCAGACACATGATGAGTTCTGAGAGTCCTACCATGACTACATGCACATTATAGTAAAAGAAGATTAAAAAAACCATAAGATTCTTATATGCTTTTCTGTTAAGTCCTCAGTGTGGTGCTAATAAAATTACTCAAACACAGCATGAAAAGTCAACACTTGGCCCCACTGTTCCCTCTTGATGGCTCCCTGCTACCTGCTCCATCACATGCTCTCAAAAGCCCTAAGTTTCAACCCTGAGCCCTCTGACTCAGCAGTGACTCTACAGGGCTATTACTTATGTTTCTGATTTGATTTTGATTTTTTAAAAAACATGAAATTAGAAAAAAAACATGGAATTAGAAGAGGATGTTTTATTGCAGCTTCATTAAATCTTCAAATCTACGTTGCTCCAATGTGCTGTGCAAGAAAAGAGAAAAAGTCTTTCAGAAGTGACAAAATATAACAGCACCATATTGGTGTGTCTCTAGGGAAGCTTCCAGATCTGCTCAGGAAGTCTGCCTGCATTTTTTAAACGTTGGTAGAAATCCAACATAGCTGATTTTAATGTATGATTTGGGAAGTTGTCTTGTTCTTAAGAGGAGAGGAGTAAATCAGCAATTACCCTACCAGAGCCCAAATTACAGCAACAGAAATGAGGATAAGGCCAGCCCTTGGGCATCACTGAATTTTGTCCTATAGTCCAGCAGATATTTTCAAATTGAAGTCCAAGCACATTCCAATTTGTCTTTACCTCAGGAACTTGTTTTATTATTAAAATAAATTCTGCAGTGGAACCAGGAGGCCTCAGTCAAAAACTCAACCCAAGCATGCTTAGCTGCTTTCTTGGCCAGTACATACAAGATGTCAAGAAATAATACAGTCAAAACATGGCTCCTGGAGTCAAGGCTTTCTAGATTTAAAGTACCACAACTGCACATGTGCAGAGAAAGGAGAATATATATAGAATATATATAATTTATGATTTGCATTGAGCAGCAGAGAGCAGGACAGCTCCATTTCTACAGATACACTGAAACTCTTATCTAAGAGTATGCAGCAATGCTTTCTCATGTTAAAACTAACAGTGTCTCCCCCCTCCTTCAGGGTTACGGAGAAGCAAGGCAAACTTGCTTTCCATCACGAAAAGCCACACATCTCTACAGCCAGTAAGTGTAACTGCATTCTGCCTTTGCAGCCTGGATAGGTACTTTCAGTCACTCACAGCACCTCAGGCTCCAGCACAGACGTCACAGCGCTGCAGGAAGCCCCAGGAACACGCTAACCCAGAGTTCAGCTTCTGCCTGGGAGAGTTTTGAGCTTCACTGAACTGTTTGAATGAGTCAACGATTTGAAGCAGGGACTTTGCTGATCAAAACCTAGCAGAACCTTTGGCAGTCAGCACTGGGGAAAATTTCCATGTGCAAAACATAAAAGCTCTGCCAGTCTGCTCAGGACAGCAAACTCTCCCTAGGGAAAGGAACAAGCACCAACTCATGGAGAGCTTATATTCCAGTGACAGTCCAGCAGTTTTTATTAAAAGACAATCCTGAAATTACAGCAACAGAGGACTATTTCCTTCTTACTCTTTCTCCCTGTGAGACAGGAAATCTGCAACAGCTGGGGTTGTCATCTTAGAAACACTGTTAACTTTTCCCTGTGTTAGTCACATTTGATTCCTCATACAGTGACAGACACCATTAAATTCATGCTCACCTCTTTAACCCACTGGTGTTATTTAGGCTGTATGTGTTTGGGGAACACTGTCATCTTTTCTCCTGGGCTGGAACAATATACAGTACCACTGTGACAGAGCAGGAACTGAGGATCCTTGAAATAGCAGGCTAATGAAGTAGAAAATACCAAGTGCTGATGTCTGCCATTCCTTCTGCCTCTGTTGGTCATCCATACATACTAGTGGAGAGAATTTGCCTCTGCTCAGTTTTCAAGGATTCCTGTTGTGGACCTCCCCAGTCTTTCATCCTCAAACATCTTCCTTTTTGGTATCTTACTCCTATCCACGTTTACAGTAAAATAAAAAACAGAATAAAAAGCTGTAGAGCTTTGGTGTTTTATTTCAAGTGTTACAGGTTTTTTGACCACAAAAATGCAGCCTTCCTAAAGCATTCCAATTCAGACCTCTGAGGAGGGACGTGACATCTGTGAAAAACTGCAGGCCCCAAATTACTCTGATTTACATTATTTTGAATTATAATATTGCAAAACAAAGGAAAAAGTTATATACCTTTTGATACTGGGTATTTGTGGCTTTCACTCCTTTTCTTTAGTAAGAGAATCCCATTCCTACCATGCAAAGCTTAGCTTTTGCTGCCATGTGCCCTTTGCAGCAGCTAACACAGGTGAAACAAACAGGACATAATTTGATAGAAGAAAAAATATTTTTCTGCACTAAGTTAAATATTTATATTATTTATATAAAGTAATATCAGCCTCAGCTTTCAGCAATTACATCTTCTTATTTCACCTGTCCATTCTTACAACAGTCTAGAAACTCATTTTCACCTGTCTATTCTTACGACAGTCTAGAGGTACGGCATATTATGTCTACTGCTTGCAACAAGCATATCCGCTTCTGACAATTTTGGATTTGCCTCATATCTGGAAAGTTGTTTTTCAGCAATTTTTAAAAAAGAAAACTCCCTGTCAGCTCTGTTCATATTTTAAAAACCAAATTTAGACCATAAGTAATAGAGGTAACCCTAAGATCCAGCCATCCTTCCTGAAAGACAAACTTCCATTTGTTCATGCTAGCAGAAGGCTCTTTGGAAGATGGAATCTAACCAGTAAACATGCATTCATGTGGTTATTCTGCACATCAAGGGATATTTCCACATTCAAACATTTTGGTTCCTAAAAATGTCTGCATATTGTTGAATATTCTTCATGCCTCAGTTTTGTTTTAGAAGTTCTTAATTCCTTTCACAATGGTAGAAAATAAAATCAAATTCCATCCACTTCTGGCCAACGTAAGAAATTGCATGAAGCAACC
>VWZD01007954.1:36889-51742 GCA_013396695.1 Sakesphorus luctuosus | reverse complement strand
CGCATTGTGTGTTGCAAACTTAACCTCCATTTCAAGCCCAAACCTAAGAGAGGCGGCATTCCAAGGAGGAGGCTCCAAGTCAGCAATCTTCAAACAGCTACAGTGAGAGACAGCTTCCAGGTAAACCTTCAAACTAGACTTAAAGATAATCCCATAGATCCCTCTCCTGAAGCACTTTGGCAACATATTAAAAATTGCATCCTGCAGTACTCTGAAGAGTCCCTAGGGTTCTCCTCCAAGAAAACAAAGACTGATCTGATGAAAACAATCAAGAGATCCAGGACTTGTTGAAGAAGAGAACTGATCACCAAGCACACCTCACTCAGCCATCTTGCCATGTAAGAAAAGCTGCCTTTCCTCTTGCATGCAGTAAGCTCCAACAGAAAGTTCGAGACATCCATAACAAATGGTGGCTCATGTGATAGCATGTGGCAAAAGACAAAGCACAATTGTTATTCTATGGAGTACTTACAAAAAGCCCCAAATCCAAATCTTCCCAGTTCCTATTCAGTGTGGTTTCTCCATTACATTACTCTTAACATTTCTTTTACATGTCTAGAAAGTTCCAGTAATGCCACTGTAGAAAGAGGTTAAAAAGGTTCAGGATATCAGCTAAGATACCCAACTTATATTAATCATCCAAAGAACAGTCTTTCTCATAAATTTTCAAAGTAGTCATGGACAAACTTAAAACCATGAAAGCTGTTTTCCCTTGTATATTTCCTCCTGATTCTTATTCACTAAACAATTTTCTTGCTGTCTTTTTCTTTTTGTTCTTTCATAATCATTCTTTCCCTGCATATTTGATCTTTCTAGTGCATTGTTATACTTTTGTCTTGATTCCTCTTGACAGCTTGTTTTGCTCTCCAATTTACATGTTAGATTTTACTTCATCTGTATGCTGTCTTTGATCCTTCCATGTCTTTCCCTTCAGTCACAAGGATGCAGTAGAAAGTTTCCTCCATCTGGAATGATACCACTCTTTCTCATGATAAATAGAAATGAAACAGGAAAAATGAATGTTCAAATCTTCAAAAAACTTCTTAAAAAGAATGGCCTGTGTTCATGGGATACTTCAGAGATAAAGCTGTGCAATTAGAGACACCAAACATATTGGCGTCTTAAAGAAGTGGATTACTGTTGTGTCTGGTCTCATTCATCCCATGAGTAAGACTTTCTTATATGTGTTTCTATCAAATAACAGTTACTAACATTTTTTTAATTTGAAATATAAAAGTAAATGTATGGAGAGGCTTCAGATGGAAATCTACACATTTTTTTACTTAGCAGATGAGAGAAAAATTCATGAGATATTTTGATTACTGCAAAATGGTTCCTTAAATACAAGAAATGGCACATTTTCTGTGTAAAAGTGAGTCATTTACAAAGGGAAGGCAGAATTATAGGATGATTTCCAAAGCTGTCTTCTCTTTGATAAATGCAGTGATCATAACCTGCATGGAGTTTCCAGAGAGAAAATTGAGGACCACAGAAGAATAGTTTGCCAACTTTGAATCAATTATGATCTAGTTATCAGTGGATATGTTGGATCTAGTTATCAGATATCTACTTTTCAGCTGGAAGTAAAGAAAGAGAAAGAAGACCTTTGGGGTTTCCTTTTAAAACAATTATATGACAAATAGATTTCTTTTATTCCTACTCCCTATATCTTCATATTCTGCATCAGTGTCCTATGCTCAGACTTCAGATTAAAACACCTGGTTAAGAGCATTTTCAACATCACTAGCTAACCTCAGGGCTTTCTCCTTCTTTGTGTCTTGATCTTTACAACGGAGGCTGTGACTCTTCATACAGACCCTGGCACTGTAACATCTTTCTCCAAGAAAAAAGAAAACCAAAATGATGCACTGTTATTTTGGTGTTTTGAAAACCAATCTGAAAGGAAGAAAAGTTTTTCAGACACAAATGAATTTCATTTACCATGGTAAAGTAAAATATTTTGAAACTCTATGTCACAAACTCCTTTTTAACACAGTACTGTAATAGCAGTTGCTTTTGGTTTTGATCTTGTTTGTTTGTGGGTTTGTTTTTAAATGAGATGAGGCAGTCACTATTTGAATGCCTACAATGCCATTAACACTTACTGAAACTGCATTTTAGATGCTGCTTAAGCCAAAACTTGCAGTAGCCAAGAATTTTTCTATTAAATTTAGGACTAATTTGTTCCTTTGTGAAGTAGGATCTCACACGGCATTTCTACAGGAGGCTAAACTTTCAAGGTGCACATGGAAAGTTTTGTGATGCTCTTGCTAAACTTTTTCCATTTGTATTGGGTTTGCATGGCAAGGATTTGGTTGTGAGGGGTCCACAGGGGTGACTTCTTTGGGAAGCTGCTAGGACCTGCCCATGTGTCTGACAGAACCATATCCCACCTCTGGCATAGCATGTTTAAGAAGGGGGAAAGTGGGGAGGGGAGTGAAATGGAATTGTGCAACAGTGTCTGCAGTTGGCAAGAAGAGTGAAAATATGCAAGAGAAGCAGCCCTGCAGACACCAAGTGGAGAAAGGGAGAGAAGGTGCTCCAGGCACCAGAGCAGATCTTCCCCTGCAGCCTGTGGTGCAGACCACAGTGAGGCAGCTGTGCCACTGCAGCCCATGCAGGTCCATTGTGGAGCAGAGGTCCACCTACAGCTCCTGGAGGACCCAGCATGAGGGTAGGTGGATGCCCAAAGGATGTGGTGATCCTGTGGGAGAGGAGCCCACACTAGAGCAAGTTTGCTGAAAGAGCTGTTGACCCTACAGCAATCCCATCCTGGAGCAGCCTGTTCTTGAAGGATGGCACCCCCATGAGGGACGCACAGTGCAATAGTTGGTGAAGAACTGCACGCTGTGGTAAGGACTCATGTTGAAGATAGTTCATGGAGAACTATCTCCTATGGGAGGGACCCCGCCCTGGAGCAGAGGAAGAAAGTGAGGAGGAAGGAGCAGCAGAGACATGTTGAACTGACCACAACCTCCATTCTCAGTGCCCCTAAGCTGCTGTGAGGGAGGAGATTATCTGGAGTAAAGTTAAGCCTGGGAAGAAGGGACAAGTGAGAGGAAGGTATTTTAAGATTTTTTTTTATTCCTCTTTATTCTACTCTGACTTGATTGTCAGTAAATTAAGTTGGTTTCCCTAAGCTAAGTCTATTTTGCCTGTGACAGTAATTAGTGCTCTATCTGTTCATCTTTATCCCAGTCCATAAGCCTTCCATTATATTTTCTGTCTCCTGTCCAGTTGAGGAGGAGGAGTGATGAGGCAATTTGGAGTGCACCTGGCGTTCAGTTAGGCTCAACCCAGCACACAGTTACACTGCTGTGAGGTGACCTACAAAATCTGCAGTGTAGACATAGCTATCATGTTGGAAGCAGAGGTGAACCATCCACACACCCAAAGGTAAGACTGAGGACTGTGTTCATAAAGCTCAGTATTTTAATGAGTGGGACTTTCTAGTTTGCCTGTACTACTTTGTCCATATTGTATATAAACTGTATGGTTTTCTACAGGTCACCACCAATTCTGCTTTTGACTCCTCCTGCCATAGCAGTGTAAGCATGGTTAAACAGATTGGAAGATGTCTAGCCCAAGGCAACCAACAAGGACTACTCGGATTTCTGTGTTTCTGAAGAGAAATAATTTTTGTATTTAAATCAAAGGAGATCTTAAATCTGATGTCAAAAGAACCTGGCCCATATCCTCATTCTTGCTGCATAGGAAAACCTGAATTTAGATGCTCAGTATTACATCTGGGTGTGAATGGGATATCTTGCTATACAAAGTGAGCTCAAGGTAAAGAGTTCTCTTGAAGAAAGTTTAAGATGTAAGGATAAATTTCCTGCCCCTTCTTCCTCCTCCACAAGCCTGTGTTTTTTCTGCTTTTGCTTCCTTCTCCTCCATGCTGCGACAGGCTGGACTGTTTATTTCTACAGCAATCTGTGTCAGGAAAGAAAAAATGTTCAGTTCTCACTTAGCTACAAAGCCACTAGCACCAGTTCATAGACAGTAGAAGGAAATGCAGCCAAAGCATAGAGTTAATGGAGGGATCATTACTTTCAATGGCAGCCAGTTATTCTACTGGTTTAGGGAGATTGTAAAGCCACACTGCCTGGTAAGAGGAGAGCATAATGGCAAAGTTGGATCAGTTAAAATCCAAATATAGTTTCAAATCTGTACAAATGAGTACAGACTTTGGGTCTGTAGTCTTTGGTATTGGAAAAATTTTAAACAAAAGTTCACTTTGCAAGAAGAATAAAGGATAATATTTGGGTTTGAAGCACATGATAAATTAAATGTGTTTCAGTTGTTGGGCGATGGCAAGTGACTTCTATGAGACCAGGGAGAATAGCACTCCATACAAAAGTGAAATGTAAGAAAGTAGTTCTATTTTAAGCAAAGTGAAAAATAGAGCATGTGGCTAACCTCATTACAAAAGGAAAATCTTATGATTTAAAAGGACTGGACACCTACTGAGAGGGCAGATCAGGAGCAGATTAGGAACAAGAAATTCAGTGACATCACGGGGATCAGATGGGGTTGAGCGAACACAATGAATTTCTGACAGAACAGTAAAACCTTGTCAAGGACAGGAAGGACAGAATCACAGAATAGGCTGAGTTGGAAGGGACACACAAGGATCATCAAGTCCAACCCTTTGCCCCGTACAGGACCATTCACAAGAGTCACACCATGTGCCTGAAAGTATCATCCAAATGCTTTTTGAACTCTGACAGGCTTGGTGCTGTGACCACTTCCCTGGAGAGCCTGTTCCAGTGCCCAACTACCCTCTGGGTGCAGAACGTTTTTCTAACATCCAGCCTAAACCTCCCCTGACACAACTTCAAGCCACTCCCTTGGGTCCTGTCACACAGAAGAGATCAGTCTCTATATCTGCTTTCCCCCTCATGAGGCAGCTGTAGTCTGCAGTGAGGTCTCCCCTCAGTTTTCTCTTCTCCAGGCTGAACAGACCTCAGACATTCCTCATACAGCTTCCACTCAAGGCCCTCCACCATCCTTCTTGCCCTCCTTTGGACACTCCCTAAGAGTTTAATCTTTCCTATACCATGATGCCCAAAACTGCACACAATATTCAAGGTGAGCCCGCCCCAGTGCAGAGCAGAGCAGGACATTCCCCTCCCTAGACCAGCTGGTGATGCTGTGCCTGATGCCCCCCAGGACATGGTTGGCTCTCCTCGCTGCCAGGGCACTGCTGACTCACATTCAACTTGCCATCGTCCAGGACCCCCAGGTCTCTTTCCACAGCAATGCTTTCCAGCATCGCATTTCCCAGACTGTACAAACATTCAGCATTGCCCCATCCCAGTGCAGAATCCGGCACTTCCCCATGTTGAACTTCATATGGTTGGTGATTACCCAGTCCTGTGATTTGTCCAAGTCTCCCTGTGTGACGTCTATGCCTTTTGGGGAGTCAACAGCTCCTCCCAGTTTTGTGTCACCTACAAACTTGCTCAGTATCCCTTCCAGTCCTGCACCTGTGTAATTTATGAAGATACTGGAAGTCAGAGTATGAAATGAAGCTAAGGGAGAGTTCACAGCACTCTGGAACTGAGCATTCAGCATGACAAGAAACCATACCTGAAGAAGGGAGGTGTCAGTTTAACCTCAATGGGTACCTGAATCCTATGCAGATGCTCACTCACTACCACCCTGCTGGGATGGGGGAGAGAATCGGAAGAGTAAAAGTGAGAAAACTCATGGGTTGAGATAAGGATAGTTTAATAGGTAAAGTAAAACTGTGCACACAAGAAAAGCAAAATGAAGAATTCCATCACCACTTCCCATTGGCCAGCAGGTGTTCAGCCATTGCCAGGAAAACAGGGCTCCATCATGGGTAATGGTGACTAGGAAGACAAATGCCATAACTAGGAACCCTTCCCCTTCCTCCTTCTCTCTCTCTCGGTTCTCTACAGCCAAGAAAACCAATCAAGCAAAAATGCATAAGTTAACAAACATCAGCAAAGCAAGTTCACTGTACAAAGATTTGCTCAGGTGAGTTTTTCTTCTGCATATAGAATAAGGCTGGATAATTACAGCATTTATTCATCAGATACTGGAGGCAAAAATAGTGTATCAGCAAAGCAGAAAGTATGGTAGAGGAGGTGAATATGATACAGTGATAGGTTTATCCTGATGTAGCATTACCATTAGAATTTAAATAAATTTATTCTGTTCTGTCCACTTTCCTCTTCTGGTACCATTAGTATCAAAACCATGGTCTAAATGAACATCATTCATGTGCTGACCAACCAGCAAGGTATCCTACACTTCTGATTTTGGCTCACCAAACTATTTCTGAAAATCAAAGATCTCAGCATTGTCCTATACTTGGATTGAATTTGATCTTATCCTGTGACTTGAGTTTGATTAGTAAGTAATAAATAAGATGATCAGCACAACTATGATAAAATAATTTTATCTAATAATTTATTTTTTTTTAATCAAGGACACACATTTTTTCATAAGCAGAATTAGGCCAGATAGCTTGAATGGGAAACTGTATACAGCCTAGAACGTATATAATACCTAAAATACATCCAATATCAAGTTTAACTCTCAGCAGTTAGCAAATGATTTATGATTTTCCTTTTGGTTTACGGTGGTTGTTATCACAAATGAGGGCTAAAAAAAAGATGAGCTCATTAAGAAGAGTCAAGGGCAGACAATGAAGAATGCACACATGTGTATTTCATTAAGCCAATAAAAATGACACATAAACCACTGCAGTGTCAGAAGCAGTTTAATGCTTCTCAGGGTTGAACTATACTGAAAATTTCATGAGCATTGATCAGGATTATTTTGTGGGAAAATCTATAGGCATGTTACAATGGATTTATTTTCCTCTCCCTATTTTGATAGACTTCTGTATAACCCCTGTAAAGTAAGTGCCATTGGATATTTCACAAGAAGAGAGGCTTGGTTTTCTATTCATCTACACTTCCTTTTAGACCAAAGGTTTAATTAGGGACAAGAGCAGCTGATGAGAAGTTGAGATACTTTTCATTCACTTACTGGAAAGTCACTGAATTTTTAGCAGTTTCAGGATTTATGACTTCAAACTACAGATCACAACCAGAAAGATATTCTTTTTTGGTTTATGTATGTGGTATTTCCCACATTATCAACAAATACTATGCAGCAAAGAACCACATGCAAGAAAAATGAGTCACTACTGCCTTTTCAGTTGTCAGGTTTCAGAAGAATAAAGCTTAAAACTGAATAGCCACTGTTTGTCACAAAATAGTTGTAAAAGTTTTGAGGGATTATGAAGAGAAGGAATGAGTCAGTAGTGTCAGATTTTATTACTGGATAATCTAAAAATTATGTAAGAATTACATGTTTGCATAATGCATATAAAATGATGTATTTGCATCTCACTTTATGAATTATTTAAATATTTTAAAAAACCGTATTCTGTCTTAGTGTGCTTGTTTCCTTATAACTGTTTGTAAGAGACATAAACTACTAATAAGTGCTTCTGAAATTATCTTGTATCTGCACACACTTCCAGTTCTTTGACTGCAGATTGAAAACAGAAACTCTAGCCTAGGTTTAGGTATCTGAAGACTCTGCCCAGCGCAGGACACTGTGCAACAAAGAACAGTGAGAGAATTAGAACACAGCAAAAGCAGCAGGGGTGCCTGTCTCAGCTAAGGGAAAGACAAACTCCACAGGCAGTGATATCTTATCATGATCTGTGATCTGTGTGGTGCAGCACTGGAAAACATAGTTCTGCTTTTTATGTCCATCTTGGACTATGACTGACTCATTTGAGGACACAGTAGTTCTGCTCTCAGATTTCAGTTCCTTGGGTGTGAAGTATTCCTTGCATGTAAGACATAAATACTACCAGATCTTCTACTACTTCATATCTGTGTGTTGGCTTTTATCATTGAGTTTAAATATTAATTAGTAGCCAGATGCTGATGCTAGTCTGGTTTCACATGCTATGGCCATGTTCCAGTGCCCATCATACAACTCTATACTAATCTCAATATTTGTGGACAAAGGTGTTCGAATTAGTCTTTGAATAATTTGTATCACCAACACAGAACATCCTCCATTACAAAGTCATAACTAAGAAGGTGTTTGGAGGCCACTGGAAAGCTGTTGAAAAATTAACTTTGCATATACAGGAAGCTGGGAGACCTCATTCAGGTAATGATTGCTATAAAAATTATAATTTTAAAATTATTACTAGTCTAAGTTTACTGTTTGAGGATTTTTTTTTTAATGAACTGAGCAGTATTTGATACTTATGTATCTCTGACAAAATACAGCATCCTAATCCAAGGTAGTGCAAGGATCAAAATTAACAGCAGTCAAGTACAAGAGTTGGAATGAATCATAATTAATCATTATGGTTTCAAAAAGAACAATGAATAAAGGAAAATACTTGTATTATAAAGAAATATTACAATTTTATTATTTTTTACAGGAAGTCATATGAAGGAATCACACAATTCCTGCAAATGACCTCCATCTCACACAAACAACAAGGGATTTGTCAAGGTCTTGGACATGTACAAAATAGGAGGAATCCTGCCCTTTCACCGCTCTGCTAAACACAAGAACTGTGAAGATCCAGAAATTCTGAGAGTAAAAAAAAAAAAGCAAAACTAAAATATAGACCAGACAATTTCTTCAAAATCAGGCCAAAATGGAATGTTTTCAGACTTTCCTTCTCTAGAATACACAGCAGGTGCAGATATGAGAAGGCAGGAGAAGACGTTGCCACTCATCTGATGCTTGCATTGCATCATGGTTTCTCACTCTTCTCACAGCGTGGTCAGCACTGATGCAAGAGGCCATTTAATACCCAGGGGACTTCTAGTATGCTTAAAATTCAGCACATGCTCAATTCCCCATCACATCTGGGTTGCACAACTTCAAACACTTCATACGATAAACACTGAAATATCCCCCATAAAGTAACATATATTCAACTCTCAGCAAACTGCATCTGTCAGCCAGGTTCACATAGCAACATACATAAAATTAGCCTGCATTTTTTCAGGATAGAGTTTACATCTACCTTGAAGTCTCAGGAAAAATTATTGTCACTATGCCAAGTGTCTGCTGAGTTTCTGTCATAAGGTCAGGATTAATTCTGAATCAGACCTCACAGATGACTTATAAATCCTCTTTGTGTTGCATCTTAAAGTGATGCTATTTTGGGCGAGGTTAATACCACAAAACCCCCTTATCCAGTTAGTTCCATGCAAAATGAAGCTTCGCAATGGAACTCAGCCTCTTCCTGTACCCTCCTAGGCTTCATAGTGTGTACTTCAGTGCCATCCAGTGTTAGGCACAAGGTCATTTACCTAAAATATTGCCTAATTCTGATGCTTTAATCGTTCAGTTCCTAATTCATCTCTCCAAGTTTACTGCACATATGTCCAATACACATCCACTTACTATTTTAAAATCTTTTAGAAATGTTCAATTTTAAATTCAATTACAGAACTGCAAATGCTAAACATAGAAAAGGAAGAGGATCACAGTGGTCTGAGAAATTCTGTGGCATGAAAAAAATACAAGATCATTTGACTCCTATTTGTCTTAGTGGCAGCTCATATCAATTGCAAACATTGTGCTCCCTGCTTGTTCATCATTTGGAGGGGAAGTCTATATTATCTGAAGGACATAGCTATCTCAATTTTAGAAGACTAAGAACTTATCCTGTAGCCACTTCCTTGCATAGGAAGCCCCACTAACAACTTCCTCTGAAGGGGAGTACTTTATTGGCAGAATTATCACTGCTTATCTTTCCAGTTGAACTGACACACAGAGGAAGAGACCATGACATTTCATTTGGCTGTCTTTAAAGATTATCTTCTTTAGTGTGGAACTGATGAACTGGATTTTTTTTAGCAGCTGTGGAAGTTCAGACTCATGCTTCACAGACATTCTTGTCTAATACACATTATTTCAAAAATAATAGATGAAAGCAACAACAACTAGATCAATGACATATGAACATTCATTAACTTCACAGCTATGTAATTGTGCTTGTGAAGACTTGGAAAGTTAGATTGGAAGCAGAACAGGAGCCAAGAAAGATCAAGGAATCAAAGCAGAGCTAAGAGAAGAGCAATCCAAGGGACCCTGAGGGGCTGAAGTGGAAAGTGAAATTTGTTCTGCAGGAAGGCAAGAAAAAGTGTTGTAAGAGCCATGAGGCTTTTCCAGGAACCTTCAGCTGGCAACCCCAGCTCCTATGTTTGGAAGTTCACCTGAGGCTGGGTGGTGTACTAGTCCTAGTTTGAGCTGCTCTGCAGGAGTGCCTCTCTCCTGCTGCATTTTTCTTTGGCTTTCCTGGGCTGACAGTGCACGTAAGTCATCATTTCAATTGCCTGGTGATCATAGGGTCTGTCACTCAATTTGTAGCTCTCACAGCTCCCTGGCACATGCTGTGGGGGACATCTCGCCCTGTCTGGATCCAGGTGTGGGAGGAGACTGTGCTTCTGGAGAAGGCACATGTCAGGGCCTAGGGAGGTCAGTGGGCTGAGCCCTAGTTCACAGTATCTTGGGCCAAACTGTTTGAATCATAGGTTGGAAATCCAGGTTGGAAAAGACCTCTGAGATCATCAAGTCCAACTCTGGATCCAACCATCATGCTCACTAGATCATGGCACTTAATGACACATCCATTCTCACCTTAAAACCTCCAGGGACAATGTCTCAACCACCTCCCCGTACAACCTCTTCCGATTACTGATTACTCTCTCTATGCACCATTGGGCAGCAGGGAAAACGGTGCCATTCTGCCTCCAGAGTAGAGGGAGTGCTGAGGAAAACATGTCTGCAGTCCAGAAGACAAGAGGTGAAAGACCTTTATTGCGAACTACACGAGGCTTTTATGAGGTCCCCGGGGGGAGGTGCCAGAGCTGGGACTAGATTGGGTAAAAAAATCCAGATGGGGAAGTGGCTTAGGTGCTCAGATAGCCAGTAGGAAAATTGAGGGACTGACACCCAATAGAAATCCAGGGTATGGGGACAGACGGGGGCAGTAGCCAATAGGATTAGGACAGAGGCGGCAGTGGGCAGCAGCCGCAGCCATGCCACCCTGGGTGGGACCGGCTCCACGAGGCAGAGGAATTCCCACACCAAGCTGCCCCTGCTCGGGCAGGTGAGGGCCACCCCGGTCCATCCCGGAGCTGCCCCTGCAGTTCTGGTTGTTGCCGCCGCTCTGGCAGTGGGGGGAGAAAAGGGAGGCACCCCCTCCCTGGGCAGGGCCGCGGCAGCCCGCGGAGGAACAACAGCTGCCCCGGATTGGCGGAGGTTGCCCAGGCATGTTCGTGCAGCTCCTGCCGTGACTGTGCAAGAGGGGCCGGGACCGTCCAGTACTGGGGATCTCCCAAGCAGGGGCTCACCTGGCCCAGGAAGAAACAATGCTGTGCTTGACGAGCTCCTGGTGATGACCCACTGGAGAACAAAATGCCTCTGGAGAACACAGAGGACAGGGATAGGTGGATACAATACAGGGCTGGGGCTGGCAACCCAGCAGAAAAGTCATAACGAGCAGGGAGAGGAAATACAAAACTTTGTAACCGAAAACCCAGTACAGGTAAAATGCATAATTTTTAAACTTCAACAAGTCTCTCATATGTATGCAGCTTCTCAGGTTCAGGATGCTTTTCCAGTGCTATCCTTCTCAAGGTCCACAATCAAAGCTTGTTCTTTCCACACTTCATAGACTGGTGTGTTTCCCAAATCTCTCTGTAAAAAATTTCTTCCTAATATCTAACCTAAACCTCCCCTAGCACAATTTAAGACTGTGCCCTCTTGTCCTACTGCTGGTCACCTGTGAGAAGAGACCAACCACCATCTGGCCACAACCTCCTTTCAGGTAGTTGTACAGAGCAATAAAATCTTCCCTGAGCCTCCTCTCCTCCAGGCTGAACAACCCCAGCTCCCTCAGCCTCTCCTCACAGGACTTATGCTCCAGTCCCTTCACCAGCCTCACTGCTCTTCTCTGGACCCGCTCCAGCACCTCAATGTCCTTCCTAAATTGAGGGTCTCAGAACTGGACACAGTAACTTGAGATGTGGCCTCACGCACACTGAGTACAGGGGAAGGATCACTTCCCTCGTCCTGCTGGTCACACTATTCTTGATATAGGCCAGGATCCCATTGGCCTTCTTGGACACATGGGCACACTGTTGACTCATGTTCAGCTTCCTAACAATCAGAACTCCCAGCCACTCTGTCCCCAGCCTGTAGTGCTGCATGGGGTTGTTGGGGCCGAAGATTGCACTTGAAACACCACAGTTCTCCAGGAGTAGATCATGTTGTGCTTGTGCCAGCTTGTAGCCTCACTGGCTTCTTAGTGCTGTAGAAACATACATGAAAAGAGAAATTGGAAAGAGAAATTCCTTGAGCCAGATGCTCAGGGGTAGGCAGTATCAAGAATATGGCATTGTACTCCCAAATCAGTAAATTTCTAATACATAGGATATTGTGCTAATATAAGGAGTTTTCATTTTTAATGTTTAGCTTTGATAAACAAGTTCAGAATCAGCAGCTTCACCATATAAACATATCAAATTAAATTAATATGAGATAGTGAATTACATAAATAAGCACTCAACTAACCATTAATCCTAGCTTTTCTATAAGGTCAATATTATTCTCCAGTTTACATTTGCAAAAGGTACACCATACAGAAAACCAAAATTTTTAGAGTAAAGATTGTTGCATTTTCAAATGACACCTTCAAACCTTGATTTTCATATGGATAAGCTAGAGGTAGAACTCCTAGAGTTATTTCTGACATGTAGTCAAAACCAGAAAAAAAATACTTACAGAATGAGGGCTAATCCCTTGAAATAGCCATTTCAACTTGAGTTTCTAATCCAAAGTTGTAGGTAAGAGCATAAATGTAGTCCTTGCATGTATAACTGGTGAAAGATAAAATAGAATAAGGACATAGCATTGCCTTTTCAATAATTGTCATGTGATGAGGCCATTACTTGGCACATATTTTGAAGGGTTTTTGCAGAATGATCAATGTGCAAAGATCTAACAAAGATGCATTGTAAGTCTTGTGGTCCACCCATATCTGTTTTCCCCACATGTGCACAAAAACAATTTTAACTTCTGTTTAGCTCACAGCCTTGACTACCTGCATGGAGGGATTTTTTTGACAGTTACAAACACCCGGCTTTGAAACTGAAACCAAGACAATTTCAATATGCAATCTTGAGTTGTGAGAACTCTTGATCCTAGAGCCACTCTGTTAGGTTCTCCATCACAAAATTTCTTCAGCATGGGTTTGGTAATATTTTTAAATAGAAATTGAAACATTTTATGCTGCAAGTTCTGTTTTGTTGCACAACATCTATAAAGGAAATCTGGCTGTCACCCTTCAAGATCTAGGATTGGTTGAATCACAGATACTTCAGCTTGATTCCTTTCCCAAGGAAGTTATCCTGTTTAAGGAAGATGTCAAATCTGTGCTCTGCAATAGGTTCAATAGGTCAGAGACACTTGGACTTCTTTATTATAGCATCTGAGAGAGACATCTAAATAGGCTCTTAATCTGATAAGCTTATTCTTTCACAAAGACGGGATCCTTAAATTTCCCCAGTTAGTTAAACATGCTGTGAAATAGCCCTCACTGAATGCTCTTCTCTGTCTCTGTGAGGTGACCATCCTCATCCTGTAATAATATTTCTATACTGCCTATTGCTATTAATATATTTGCAAAAACTTTTTTATTGTCCCCCACATTTCTGGGCAGCTGAAACTCTAGTTGAACTTTGCCCTACAGCAGCAAGCAGCACCTCTGAATTCTTCTCATGTCACTTGACTTTACTTCCACTGGGCATATATCTTCCTTTTATACCTTATTCACAAAAGAAGATCTCTGCTCAGCCAATCCAGCCTTCTGCCTTGCCTGCTTGACTTCCAGCATTTGGGAATTGCCTGCCCCTTAAGAGGTTTGAAAAGTGACCAGCACTGATGGACCCCAGAACCTCCAAAAATATTTTCCCAGGGGACTTCACTGAGCATCCTGAAGTCTGCTCTCCTCATGCCCAGAGTGGAGGTTTTGCTGGCACTTTTCCTCCAATCACAGAGATTTTAAACTAGATCACTTCATGATTGCAGTGGCCAAGATGGCCACCAATTCCTCACAAGATCTCCTCTGCTGACAGGAAGGAGATCAAGGAGGGCATTTTTTCCAAGTCAGCTCCCTTAAGACCTGTTCCATAAAGCTGTCATTCAGGGGTTTTAGGAATCTTCTGACTGGGGTTGTACCAGCTGCATGATGCTTCCAGTTATTTCTGGCAAGTTGAAGTCCCCCACAACAACAAGAGCAGTTGACTTGGAAGTGTCCCTTAGTTCCTCAAAGATTAATTTGTCAGCATCATCCTTTTGTCTGGGAGGTCTATAGCAGACTCCCACAGTGACATCCACATTATTTGTTTGCTTCTTAATTCTTATCCAGAGGCTCTCAACCGTGCCATGGCCAACTGAGAGCTCCGTAAGTTCTAACCCCTCTATTACATACAGTACCATCCCTCCACCTTTTCTGCTCTGCCCTGCCTGAAGAGCTTATAACGTATCCAACAGGTCAACCCAACCTAAGTCACAGGACTCATTCCATCACATTTCACTTAGGCCACTGATGTCAAAACTCTGGGGCTGGGCCAAAGCACTGAGCTCCTCTTCTTTGTTCTTCATGCCGCGTGCATTAGTGTAGAAATATTAGAGGTGTGGTATACTGTAGTCAACACCTCTTGAGGCAGACTGAGCATTGGTTTTCTCAGGTTTTGGCACACCATCCCACTGGTCATCAGTGGCAAGCATGGCTTTGTCCCTTTGCACTTCAAAACT
>VWZD01007954.1:19515-31769 GCA_013396695.1 Sakesphorus luctuosus | reverse complement strand
ATCATACAGTGTGCTTTACGAGAGAACTGTACACTTCTACCAGTTTCCTCTTCTCATTTAATTTCTCCAGTACAGCATCCATTAAGTACGAGGCAAAAGGAAACTGGAAAAAAACCACAGTAAGAAAAATTATCATAACACTTTATTTTCTTAATGTGAAAAACATTAGGTATGTTTAAACTGTCAGATTTCCCTTAGGTCTGACAACTACCTCACACACATACAAGATCTTTAAAGTTCTTCTGCCTGGTGTCTGAAAATTCACTCTCCATCATAAAAATGATATAAGAGCAGGGTAAAATGAAAAAAGATAAACTCCTTATTGAACAATTCATGCTTTACTGACCATGTTAATGATGTAAACTGAAGTACCAGCATCTCTGTCATTTATCTTCAATCAGCTGATCAATAAAAGGTTACAGTCACCTCTGGGGCATGCAGAAATGGTAGTGTATGAATATATGTTCACTACTCTCAGGAGGATGAGACAGAGCTACCAGTATAACTCTCAGTGCTGTGGCAATTGCCTTAGGTTTATACACATGAAAACTTGTAAATAATAAAACAAACAAACAAATCCACAAAAAAACACCCAAAGCAAAACAAAACCTCAAACCTCCAATTGCATTAATTGGAATATGCCACAAATGTCTGCCTCTCTAAAACATGATACCAAAAAATTGTAGCCTGGAGAAGAGGAGACCTCATTGTGGTCTACAATTTCCTTTTGAGGGGAAGAGGAGGGGCAGGCATTGATTGCTGCTCTGTGGTGAGCAGTAACAGGACCCGAGGAAATGGCCTGAAGTTGTGTCAGGAGAAGTTTAGATTGGATATTAGAAAAGGTTCTTCACCCTGAGGGTGCCTGGGCACTGGAACAGGCTCCCCAGGGAAATGGTCACAGCACCAAGCCTGACAGTTCAAGAAGTGTTTGGATGATACTTTCAGGCACATAGTATGACTCTTGGGGCTGTCCTGTGCAAGGCTGAGGGTTGGACTTGATGATCTTTGTGGGTCCCCTCTAACTCAGCATATTCTATGATTCTGTAATATCTACAGATGAAAAGGAAAACCTCTTTTACAACTGCTTTATAAAAAGATGTATTTGCACAACTGATGTCTTGAAAAAAAAGATATTCGGTATATTTTTCAGTGTCATCACCTTAATGCTTAAAGAGGGGTTTTTTCACTATCTTGGTGCATCAGTGCACTGTTTGCTAGTAAGTATTTTTAAAGGTGATACATAACACTGGTCATGGCAGCTCCACTCACAGAGTGGCCAGTGCAGTGCCAGAAGAGAGCAGGGCAGTTTTGTTCACTGTTGAAAAGTCTCTATCAGCTTCACAGAGCTCTGTCAGCTTCCTTGAACTCCTGGTGAGACCAGTGGTGACTGAGGGGTCAGTCCCACACCAGAAATAACAGCTCATTTTCATATCATAAGGAGAGATAATTTTACCTTAATAAGGCCTCAAGAAATAAATTAGGTAAAATATAGTATTTGGTAAACAAGCCAATCACCAGCTTCTGCTTTTCACAACTGCAGCTGAATGCAACACTCTCTCATCTAGAACTCCTGTCTAGTTCCACGCTTCAGTATTGCTACTCTGATTTTATTTTTTCACTTCTCAATTCTATTTTAAAGAGAATATTGTATAGTAATTGCATCAGATAGAGTATTGCCTGTTTCCTAGATATAGGAAACAAAAAACATAAAAGAAACAAATAAAAAGCCCAGATATAAAAGTAGATAAAAGACAAATGCTGATGTAATGGATGAACTGATAAACAGATATAAATCTATATACTGATATTTATAATTACTAACAAGTCAGAAAAAAAAGTCTAAAATAATAACAAGGAGAAGCTTGTTAATAGTAAGCATCTATTGTGAAGTGACTATAAAGGTAATCCTACATGTGGCAGAACAGTCACTTTGTAGTTACAGAAAAAGGGCAATAATACAGATTATTTCTCTTTTTTACAGGAAAAGGAGTTCTAAAGCCCTGGTACTTGCTGGCCAGACATGTCTCCATCTGTCATAAATAACTTATGCCTATGGTAAGAATTTTCTAGTAGTCATCTACACCTGTCAGCTTTCTCCTGTGTGCTATTGTGATGACTTTTTGGGGAATAGAGGAATCGAATCCACTGAGCACAAATCTATTCAGCGTAATATAAAACATAATCTTACCTGACATTCTGTGACACTTATTGTTACTATGCTTTAAAAACACAGATTCCAGAATCCTGTTCCCTCTAATTGCTCTATCTCTTTGTCTAAATATGTTTGTTTACAAGAACACTGTATCGTTACCTCAAAGTCTATAATTCTTCTTGCCTAGTTTGAATACATTAATTTCTGATAGATTTCACCTCCTTAATAGTATGCCTGAGATGAATGGTTTCTTATTGATGTCTCTGGCTCATATCATTCTAGCAACATTTCACTTGCTTCTCACTACTTTCTGTGGCTTCCGGATCATAGCAAAGTGATATTTTAAGAACTCTTTCCATTTAAAGGATTTATTTAGATCAAGAGTATTTGAAAGTGGAAAATTATGCCATTCTTTCAACATTTATTGTTTTCAGAGAAAGTGCTGTGTGTTTCTATACAGTTTTCTTTCCATACAGAAAACCAGAACTGGATGATCTCTACAGTCTTCATCTTTAATAGAAGCCTGTCAGATTTACTTTTAGTGATGTCTCTGTAACTATCCTGCAAAGCTTTCCTTTACATTTTTCCCCAGAACTTCGTAAGCGTTGAAGATGTCTCTACTCTTAAGTATTTATTCCAGCTTCTAAACCTGCCATATGCTCGGGGAAGGCTTCAGAAGTTCAGTGAGTGCAAAGTGCATGCTTCTAAGGAGTGAAAACTTATTTATACCACTGATAATTATGTATTTCAACATAGAATGGTACTTTCTTCAGATGCTTTAGTTATCTGTGCCTCAACCCATTTAACTGAACACTAAGCATTAATGGCAGGTCATCCTATAACACTACATTACAGTAGTATTTATGAGAAGTAGAACTTAATTGATTCGTATAAATTCACAACATTTGAAAGCACAGACTACATGTGGATTTAAAGAATTTTACTTCTTTATTCATCTTTCTAGATTTACAGATTTATTCTTTGACACTAGAAAGCCATATGAAAGGCATATTTCTTACACGACTTATTAGATAGACACCTTGGTTTATAGATACATATAAAGGTAATATGATCCTAAAAAGTCAGAAATGGTGACAGTTAACTCTGATTCTCTCACCTATTTATTCTGACCTTAAATTTGCTTCTTTTGGAGATCCTTTCTATAAACAACAAACTAGTAGTATTTATTGACCTTAGACCACACGACTGAGTCTCTCTCAGCACAAGTGTATAAATATACATAGACTTCCCAGTGAAAAGACTTATAATGAATGCAAGGCAATGTTGCTCTAATGAGACACATCATCTCCATTCACAGTATACCATTACCTGGCTTCTGCTTCACAAACTCTAAAATGTGTTATCATAAAAATGAAAGTATTTAATTTTTAGAGTACATAAATTAGTAGTTACAACTATTTTAAATCTTTCCATATGGGTTACAAGTATAATACATTTGGCCAACAAAAGTATTCAAACACACTGCAGAGCTGCCGTAAATTGAATTAAGAGAACCACAAAAATAATCTGAAATAAAACTAGACACTCAGACTAATAATTAAATCTTCCTAATTTCACTATAAAAGTCAAAGGTTAAAAAATATTACAGGAATGTTTCACCTCATTGTTACTTGTCTTCTTTGTTCTTATTCTGCTTTATGATGGTTGTATATATAAGATTATGTAAACGTGTGCCTGTCTGTATTTTTATCCTGAGTAATCGGTTCAATTTCTCCTTGTTTTCAGTTCAGGACAAGTGATGTAACATGGTTTTGTTTGTGTGCATTACATAGACAGAGACTTATACCATAGGGGATTGTCAATGCACAGGACTAAGCTCTTATAGTGAGAAGAAAATCATGGTTACTTTCTGATGGTTTGAAAGCAATGCTAATGGTGCCTAGAACATGGTTTAGACTATGCTGGTGCTGCTTTTTAGAGTGCAGATATGTAAAACACCTGGTCACAAGTTGCAGTGGTGAGTGTGTGTAGCTGCTTGGGCATGGGTGGATACATATGTGGGTGTGAGCAGAGGACAGTGAGTGACCTGTTAAAAGACAGACAGAGACTAGACAGAGTCTAATGAAAGCAAAGCAAGTGAGTACCAAAACAAGGAATTTGAAAGGGAACAACCATAGCTGTTAGTGTCCATTCCTAGATGACAGCAGTGGAAATGTGTATTTGGAAGCCAGTGCAAATCCTAAAAAGGGGCTGGGGAAAATCCCTACTGATGATTAGTAAATACGTTGTTTCACACGCTGTTCTAGAGATGGGTTACACACAGCTACAGAGTAGTGCTCACAGAACAGAGGGAAGGGAGCCTTTCTGAAGTGTTCACTATTGGAATATGATTTTTAGATTCATAATCAAGTCCTAAGAGAAAAGATTTTATTAGACAGCTTTGTTTATGTGGCATGTGATATCCCAAGGAGTACATGAAGAGGGAGGAGAGGCAAGACAAGTGTTGCTGTAGATCTCATAAGTACATGCTAAATCAATGCTGTCATTTGATTCACTTCTTGGAAAAGTTAGGCAGATGAAATGCATATTATTAAAAAATAGTTCTTGGAGACTTCATGAAGTCATCTGGATTGGGCTAACATGCTGTACTCACATACAAAGTTATTCATGGACTGTTCTATTCCTTACAATCAGTCACAATGAATCAAAGTTGAGGGTGGTATAAGAAATCATATTAAAGTTATATAAAAAAGTCATCCTCTTGCTTTAGTTATGAAAGTTTCCTATGATGAGAAAAAAATTAGAGAAGATTGCTGTTTTGTTTGGGTTTTTTGGAGGTGTGTGTTTATTATTATAAAAAGAGAGAGCCAGGTTCAATTAATAGAACATACACACCCAGATGTAAGGGATAAAGTGGAGAAATGTCTCATCACCTGCCTTGCAAGCAGGAAACACATAAACATATTGAGATAGCCATATTCTTCCTCTCCCACATACCACAAACCTCTAAAAGCTCAAAGGTCTATAATGTGATACCTCTCCCAATTTNATGTAGTGCATGTGTAGTGTAAATTCATCACCTATGCTTTAAATTTTATATTTCCTTTATAGTTAAGTATGTTTATGTGTTTTAGACATGTATTCACAGTGGTGACTACAACAAAAGATACAGGATGTAGAAATCACTAAGAGAGTGAGGTAANATTGCTGTTTTGTTTGGGTTTTTTGGAGGTGTGTGTTTATTATTATAAAAAGAGAGAGCCAGGTTCAATTAATAGAACATACACACCCAGATGTAAGGGATAAAGTGGAGAAATGTCTCATCACCTGCCTTGCAAGCAGGAAACACATAAACATATTGAGATAGCCATATTCTTCCTCTCCCACATACCACAAACCTCTAAAAGCTCAAAGGTCTATAATGTGATACCTCTCCCAATTTCTTTCTCCTGAGTCCAAAGTAATGCATAATCTGTCTGATGTCTCTACCTTTGTGCAGGCAGCAGGCACCTGCACGCACTCATGTGAAGTTTCCCCATATACAGGTTCTTCATAGGCAAGAGGCCCTTTTTCTTTTCATCCTAATGTCAGTTATGGAGGTGATTTATTATTATTCTTTATTGAAAACACTCTAGGGTGTTACTATACAAATACAGAAAGATAACAGAAAAAAACACTTGTTGGCCATTAAAAATGTAAATTTAGACAATAACTGATTTTTATCAGCTCTGCTGAATTTATAAGATGATTGTACTTTCATATGATATGATTCTTATTAATGAAACATCCTGATGCAGAGATGTCTCTTTCAATCATAAGTTTCTTTGGTGTAATTTCTTGACATGTGTTTCTATAGCAGTTGATAAAATAAGGACACAACCTCTGACTGTTGTCTATGAGTTTCAGGAATAAAAATTATTTATCACCAAAANATGTCAGTAATAAAATAAAAGTGTCTACGACATTTTAAATGTTATCGTACTGTCACAGTGGAATAAAATTAGCTTGAAGAATGATCTAAAGGGATATGATGCAGTTCATTATGTATAACACCAACAGCAGCAGTTTCCCAGTGTTCATAAAGGTTTCTCCATTAAATTTACCTCCAGTCAATAATTAGGAGTCCACAAATAAACCTAGGCAATTAAATCAATACTGCTGGGCAATTATGTTCCGAAGTCCTGGCTCAATGGCACAAATAGACACTATATCAAACTGCAATATTAAGTGATCCGATGCAATTTTCAACTGAACGTTTATTCAGAATAACAGAAAAGGGCAGTCCTGCATCTTTGTTTGAGACTGCAAATGGGTACACATTTTGTCAACATTTAACACTAAATAGGCAGCCTGTTGTGAGCAAACTCCTGACAGGCAGCTTACGTTTCACCATGAGCTTTTCTGATCAGAAGTATTACCAAAGCTTACAAAAAGAAACCACAACCTAACTGTACAAGATATGAGTTAAGCATTTTAAATGGCACAGAGCTCTTCCATGAGCTGCTCCCAAACACAGATGAATAAATCTTAACAATTTCTGTCTATGTGCCTTAGCAAGTACAGAAATTAAAAGCAAAGCTGGCTGCTCCCAAACACCACTATAATCCTCTCACAGTTCTAAAAATGGTCTGCTTGCCAAAACTTACTTTTACCTTCAGTGTTCCTCCTGAGAAACCCCACAAGATGGAGCAAAAATCACTGAAAATCACTATTAACTTGTACACAAACTTACACAGCTAAGAGCAATGAGCTCTTCTATCCCTAGCTAACATTTGCAATCCTAATATAGCTGGTTTCATAGCCAACAATTCCTTCACTCTCTGTGCTCTGGTTTTTGCTGTCTGTCTACACGAGAAATAGAGAAGTGATAAAATTCTGATTAGAATTTTTCAGTTATTTACCAAAGAATGATAACAAAAAATGGAATGAGAACTTTGCATTGTATGCCATGAATCTGATTCCTATTTTTGAACTCATAATACGTATAGAATTTTGAAATGTATAGATTTAAAAAAATTCCTACAATTAAAACAATTAAATGAGTATAAATAATTGTGCTTTTGCTGATGAGTTTCGTGGGGTTTAATTAAAATGCCAGCATTTCTGACAAAGCCAGTAAAAGCATACCGGTATTTCCACTTCCTCCATTGCAGCAATTACACAATCTTAACAGTAGTTAAGTTTTGACAATGAAAGAGGAAAAACATGTTATTTCTCAAAAATCTGCTTACAAGACACAATCTAGACACAAAAGCTGTTAATGATATATAAATATGATGTGAGTGTTCCCTTAAAATGGCTTTCAAAATATTTTCAATCATTCACATTCTTAACTGATATTAAGTACATCACTAATGGACCCATGCTAGTGAATATGCATTAGAACACTGTATTTATAAATCAAATTTTTTTTCCTTCCAGACATCAGCTACCCATCACCTAAATAAAGAAGACAACTAAAAATATAATGGAAAAGTTTCAAGAGTCAGTGTATGTTGTCAGTGATATCCAAACAAAAGCTGACTATGGCTAGAAAAGCTGGGTTCTCACCTGCCAATAAACTGCCCTTGATCACTTACAAGAGGGGAGCATCCCAGCAGACTCTGTGTGTATTAAAAAAAAGACTTGAAAGAGAAGAAAAAGTATCACACAGGTCACAGCGGCAGTCTCAATGGACCCCTCAGGGATTTCTGCTAGTCTCAGACTTGTCATCCTCTATGCAGCTTTCCTCTCTGCCCAGAAAATGTCGATAGGAAAATGTTTGAGGGGCCTCTGGTGAAAATTTTTTCATTCTTTCTGCATTGACAGGATGCCAAATCAATATTTACTTCCCACTAACAAGCTGCTCGAGGTCTCAGAAGAAAATATTGTACAGAATGCGAGAAGACACGATAATAAACAGCTGTCTGGCTATGAGGAAAACATGAATTGACTGGAAACAGGTCCGCAGTAAAAGGTCACCGAAACCCATGAACTCCTCAGGTGTCTATAACAACTAGTAACTTTAAAGGTACATAAAATAAAGTCTCTCTTTCCTAAGAGGTATGAGAGAATGGATCATTTTCACTCTAGCAAGCATTACACACTGTTTCAATAATTCAATTAACACATTTGCCAAGATCTGTGCTGGTTTTCTCTAGCATTGTTTCACTGGTTTCAGCTGTTCAGTTAGCTATCACAGACTCTTGATCAACATTACTTGAGTTTTATGCCGTGAGTCTGACTTTAAGAGAAACAAAAAGGAAATGCTGCAAAACAAGGATTTCAAATTGCCTTATCACAATATAGTTTGGGACCATCAATGGAAACATAATAACATACGCATTGTATTAATTACAGTGTAAAACCACTTAGCTGTTCAGAGTACAAAGTTATAATTCATTAAGGGAAGATAAAAACTGAGCACCTGTGCTTCAAGAAGTTTCTGTATATGCTGTAGCCATTTCTTATCTTTTTCAAATTCCATTTTTGTCTTTGCTGTTTCCTAAAAATAGAAAAACATAATGAACGATAAATAAGATGTGTAATTTGGTATACATTAAATAAAAAGCATGGGAAAGGGGAACTGTGCTTGCAAAATTAGTTATCTGAAGTGCATCCACCAAGTATCAGTGCTCTGTTAGGTTTATGAACCTCCCCTCGGCTATGCATGTCCCTAGAAATGTACATAGCACGTTCTTTTCATATGAATGTACAGGTGTATGTGTGATCTATGTCTAAATTTTATGAGTTCAACATAAAGGTGCCTGAGTCTATGCACTGATAAATGGAATATGTAGTNAAGTCACCACCAGAGTACTGTTACAGGCCAATAATGATTAACTCCTAGACACTTATTAAAGTAACTGTACAGGCTTTTTCATGTATTATTTGATCAGGCCTAAATAAATCTGGATAAGAAATGCTATTACTGTATCTATTTAATAGAGGGTGATTTGATGAAACACTATCAAATATTTCATAGTGAAATGTAATACATAATCAACAAAAAAAGGGCAATGGATTCCCCCTGAAACCATCTGTCTTCCAGAAATACCTTTAATAGGTATCACAATTCAAGAAAGGAAGCATCAATGAAATCAATCTGGCACAGCAAGACACATTCTAATTTTGTTTTCATTAATGTGGAGGTCTATTTAAATGTACAGCTCTGCCAAATAGTCTCAAGAAAAAGGAAAATGCTGTCCCTACATCCACATGCTCAATACAGGATGTTTATATTTATGCATAAGTCTTGTCACCTTATACAAGTCTCTCACTTGACCTTTTTATGTAAATTAAATAGTCCTGTGATTTATGTGCTGGATGCTGTGCAATGAAATTCCAGTCTTTACCTGGAAATTCTTTTCCTCAAGAATGGAATTATACAGAATCTTTTCATCTAGCACCTTTTTACCTAAGTCCTTAAAGTAACTTACCTCATCATTTTCTACATCTAGTATCTCCTCAAGATCAGTTGTTGAAACATTAAGGATAGATGCTGACAACTGAACAGACTCTTGTGAAAGACTCTTTTTGCACACTTTCATCTCACCCATCTATTTTGCCTGTTTGATTTTTTTTCTTAGCTCTTGTACGCTGTGCTGTAACTCTCTGGTTAGAGTCTAGAACACACAAGCAAAAAATATTCCATTATAATTTTTCTCATAGTGCAAATCATATGGAAAAAACCAGTACCACTTAGACTAAGCTCCTTAAGATGGGAATTATCTTCATTCTGTATTATTGGTTCCACAGGATACATACTGGAATATTAAATAACATGCTGTTTAGAACACAAAATATGAATTAATACAATAAACCAAAAAATGTTCTTAAATGTAAGTACATTTATTTTATGTCTTTAGTAAAATAATTGTATTCATAATGCCATCAGTAGTAAGACAAAGTAGATTCCACAGAATCAACTGTGGAAAAAAAACCCTTTCCTGACTCAGACTACCAGAAATGTTCTTGAAGTAAAAACAGAAACATCAGGCTTTACTGTGGTCAAATAGAGACTTTTTTTAAAGCTCACTGATACCTCACTGCATGCAGAAACACCAGCATTACCTCTTTATTCAAAACGTGAAATTTTTGTTCCCACCAAGACAATGTAATTCAAAACTATCCTGGCTACCAATTTTTCCCTATCTAACTTTTCCAACTGAAATTATAACGGTAGCAGTACGCAATTATTTATAAGCAGCATAACCTTGTCATGCACAAGTCCACTGTATTATTATTCAAGGCTTGCATAGAAAGAGTTGCATTCTCTATGCAGCTGGCCCTACCAATAGCCTGGCCAGGACAGGCAGTCTCTCTACAAAAGTGCTCTTTGCAGATGTTTTACACAGATACCACCTCATGTGCCAAACCAGAACACAGCAGTTGCTCTTTAACCCTGGCTTTGAAAAGATCTGTAGCAGGGGTGGCAACAGAAGCCTCAATTTTTGGTCCCATTTCTGCCGCTGAAGATATGACTAAAAATTGTACTTGCAGTTAAACAGAAAGAAGCCCAGCAGGGGTGAGGCCACTCTCCTTTGTTTATGTAAAAGCAGAATAAAATAAACAGCATGAAACACCCTGCTGAAAAGACTTTGTTGACCTGAATGAAACCTGAATGGAATTGAAACCTGATTTTGTTTTTTGTTCCTCAACACCACACAAGTAACCAAGCTCGATAATACTTCCCTCAGCTGAATGTGAGCCAAACTACACAATGAAGAATTGATGCTTCAAGTTCCTACCTTTCCTATTCCTTAAGTTCTCTAGTTCAGTGAAAAACACTAAGCATTAGTATGAATCATCAGCTGTATAACTGAAGTTATTTTGGTTTAATATTTATGCAACTTCAACAAAACCATTTTGTCAAAAGCTGGGGAAGACATGTTTATTCAAAAATTGATGACTGAGAAACAAGAACAGTAACTCATTGTCAGAAGATCCTCCTAGAGTATTCAGCTTCCATGACCCAAGGAGAATTGTGATTGTCAACACAGACACCTTGGCTGAGTTTAAAATGAGAGAATAAAGTTTGCTCTTGATCATCCTATGTGGAGCTCCATTTATTAGGCTATACCTCATCAGTAGTTGATTAACTCCTGAAAATTCTTCTTAAGAATGCCTTCATCTCACAGAAACTGACTGCAGAATTATGAAGCCTGTTTATTGGCATTTTGGGTAAAGTACTGTAGAGCCTCTACAGAGTATTCAAAACACAGTCATTTGAAAGCATTTGCTGATATATTTCAAGAAAGCACAGCAGACTCATCTGATTCCAAGATTTGTTCATTTTTTCCCACTATTTCCCAACTTCAAGTTTTTTTGTATTTAATAAAATATTACTAATAAAAATACCCTGTCACAAATGTGGGCAGAAGAGGTACAGTGAGATTTGCCCAGTGTTCTTATTGAGCTGTGAGTCCCTCAATCTACAATATTGCCAACAAACTGTTTTGTACATAGACCTGTCTGCAAGTGCAGAGATGAGAGCAATGAAAAAGCTTGAAATGTTACACGTAGGCAGAAAAGCATCTTGGATCAAGCTCATAGAAGGAAACAGACCAAGAGAAGAGGGAGCCCCAAATACAAAAGCACAGACCATGACAAAAAATACAGTTAAATCACATGTTTTGTAACATTTTAAATGGTCCAACAGTAGAGTGGCTCCTGCAACATGTAGGAGACATAGTTGAAAATGGAAAAGTAAGTTCAACTCTATTTTTTCAATCAAATTGAATCAGCTTCTGAAATTTTAAAAATCTCTCTAAGTGGTGTCTAGAAAATGCACATTTGTATCCTGGTGAGAAGAGGAAATGTAAATTAAAGGAGCAAAATATCAAGGAAATTAACTGTAAATCCACATGGAAAGACTACAAATAATGATAAATAGCCAAGCACAGACGAACAAAAAGCATAATAGACAAAGTAAAACATTCACATGAATGCCTTAAACCACATACAAACATTGCCAGACAATAGTCATTTGATAGTATGAGATAAATGTTATTGATGTATCCAAACTCTAAAGGAGGTTAATGATGAATGAACAAGCTGACAGCAGCAGTGGAATCCAAAAACTGCAGCTCCACTGTGATTGCCACAGTTCCAGAAAAGAAGGTATCAGGAAGACACTGAAGAATCTATAGCAGCAATTTAA
>VWZD01007954.1:1053-12138 GCA_013396695.1 Sakesphorus luctuosus | reverse complement strand
AATATGTTTAGGTAGAATTAAGTCCATATTATTGCTGGACATCTCATTTATAGAACATAGAGCAGGTTCTTACTGACATGAGGGACATATGGTCATTTATAATTTTACAGCTTTACAGTATCTAATCTCTCCTGTACACCAAGCTTTAGGACTTTCAAAAATGTAAATAGTAGACCCAAATGTTTTCAGACTGACACTGTTTTTTAAGTATCAGCAAACACTCCATTGTATTGTTGCTAGATTTTCAGCACCATTACCATGTTTTGTGACCTATAACAGGGAAAAAAAAATAATAGTTTTCCTTATAGAAGAGAATGAGTTGTAATATGTATAATCAGCATGGGATGATGGGCAGAGTATTTCTGTCAAAATATATTGGTTCCTGAAATTCTATTTATGTGAAATGGGCAATAATAATAATTTAAAGTCCTATTTACTTGAGCATTTAAATCCTATCTCATTTACATTAATTTATTGCCTACTGTAAATTCTTTTATTTGAAAAGAATTGCCTCTGATTTACACAGGTGCTAACAAAACTACCATCATGCCTTTAAAACATCACATACTACAATTACTTACATAGAGAAATAAAAAGGCACTGACAAAGATTAGGGCTTCACATACGTGTAGGAAGAGATGCCTGGGATCTCAGAGAGTTTATTATCTTGAACAGTTAGGGCAAACAAAGTCAGCACAATTGCACTGGATGTAGCAAAAAAAGGTATTTAGGGCAGACCAAGAAATACTGAGGTGAAACAACACTCCAAAGGTCACAGAGCGGGTCAGTGACCAAGATGCGAAGAGCACTGCAATTTCTTGACACTCAGTTCAGTGTCTAAGCTCATGCTATCTTTCTGCAGAAACACACAAAAAACATTAGAACTATAAATCAGATGCTCTGTGTGAGACCACTGCACTGCTGAAACAAATGTGTCTGAAACTTAATCTAAGAGTTCAGCTCTGCCATTACTTAAACTCTTAAAAAATTATTAAAAAATAAAATGTATCAACTGCATTTTCTTAAAATACTGTATTTTATTAGGTTTTTTAATTTTTCTGTCCTACTAGAGCTCTTCCTACCTCTGTAGTTCTCCTGGCATTTACCCTGGGGAATCTCCTTAACTCCAAACTTTCTGAATTACTGTGGAGACTTCACAAGACTCTGTATATGAGTACTTTCTGTTCACCCAGCTTCAGCTCACTTTCTTAGCAATCTGATCAACATACATTAGAAAATTATTTCTACATGAACACCTAAATAAATCATTACTCAAGACCTTACTTCTGCCTTCCAAGATTTGTTGCCTTTCCTGTTATTTTGTCAAAAGGCTTTTAATCAGTTCAAGCCCAGAGCCTTTAGCTTGTACTCGAAGCCCTTTTTCCAGTCAACATTGTTCCAGTCTTTTAGACACCAAACTGGCTACAATCTTTAAACCAGGCATCTTTCTATGTCCAACAGAGAGCTGAGGCAGAGCTTTAAAAAGAAGTCTCTCTAATTCACTTAAAGAGATCCCAGGTGGATCTAGACCCTTTCAGGAGGTGCAGTGCACAGTCTCCAGGTAGTTTCCAGCTGATTCTGTTTGTCTCATTCTCTGTTAGGTGTTTTCTTTTTCCTGAGGCTGAAAAGAATTTTTTTTTTGCAAGTTGGTGAACATTTTCCTGTTCAGCTCAAGTTTGTTGAGTCTGTTCACATACTGTCTACCAGTACAGAGTCATGGTCTGTGAGAATTGTTCTCATGCACTGTAAGAAAAATGAAAATAGCACTAATATCAACAAAATCACCTGTGTAAATCAGACATGCATCTAAACTTTCCATGAGACATACACGCATAGCCCCAAAAACCTGACACACCTTACAATTTCGTTACATAGATTGAATGATTGAAATCAACATCACTAAATCCTTAATACAGAGTTATATAAAAAGTAGATATAAAAACATTTGATATATTTTAAGCTATATCTGTTACTATCTTTACCTATCATAGTCAAAAAAACAAAGTGAAGCACTATCCTAAGTCTAAGGAAAAAGTAGAGTAAGAAAAAGCTTTTCAAAATCGTTATTCTTCCTTTTTATTTATCAAGATTTTATCCATTAAAACATATACATTATATTCTGTTCCTGGCACACCGTATGCATCACTAACCATACGCCTCCTGTAAACTATAAGAAATCAGTCATTCACTTCATTCATTAACATTCACAAGGCCTATTATTCTGTTTACAGTCTAATAGATATTCACTGTCACTATTCAGGCCTCTGATTCAATTTGCTTAAATCCCAGATGCAGAGTAATCCTGACGGAGATTAGCTTAATTTATCACCAATTTCTTCTCAGAATCAAGAAAGGTTGGTATTTCATAATAAAAGCTGTGTTTCTCCTTTTTTCCTGAAGTAGCACACATACTGCAAAAGAAGTAGTAAATGCTTGATTTTTTTAATGATGAGGTTTTCTCAGTTACACAAATTTTGCTTTGCTTATAGGACACCACCTTTTAAGGTGTGCATTCTGCAAATAAGACTGCTGATTCTCATCATGCTGGAACACATCCCTGAAAACAAATATTATGCTGATTCTGACTGAACACAGATTGGCAGACTCATCATGTACTCCATACAAAATAATCACTCTGGGCATACTTTTCTAGGTAAAGTGATGACAGTTTGGAGTGTAATAAATGAAATATATCTTTTGGCTTTCAAGTGCTCCCAATGGGGAAAATTTTCTAGCAACTTGAAGTCATATTAAAGGTGTCCACTTCCAAATCAAAACTGACAGTGCTGATTTATGTCATACTATCTGCTGTTGTTTGCAAAATGTCCCTGTGACTCACTGAAGAAACCTTTGTTTGGTCAAACAACATTGCTAGTTACTAAATTTTACAATCACCCATTATGTAGGGTTTGGGGGTTTTTTTCAGATAAATCAAAAAAAAGAACATTCCACATGTAATCTTGGTAGCTGTGTGAAAAATCTGTTCTGCATATTCTGGAAGGAATTGGAGCAGTAATACTGCCAAGAAAACTGAATCCACAGAATCTGAGAATACATTCAGCAACAGAAATGCTCTGTGAAGAATATTTCTTACTGTCTCAACATAACTGGAGAATTCTGAGAGTCCCCTGCAAAGATGTCCTTTTATGCAAAAAATTGACTCCGTGGCTGGAGGCACAGGCAGCAGCAGTGTATTTGTGTTGCTCTCATGTTGCAAAGGAGCAAATAAAACCCAACAGAATATTGCCCAAATAATTATGCCACACAACCCAACTACCAATATGTCTATTTTTTTTTTTAGATAAAGAGCACCATCTGTATATGGCCATTCTGAGAACGTTTCCTACCAATGCTCAATCTTTCAACACCGAACAGTTCAAGAGAAAAAGACAATGATGGTAAATAACATAAATCTGCCAAATAAAGGGAATTTTTGAAGGGAAAGTGGTTAGTCATTAATTACTTGCTCTTTGCAACCTGAGGAAATTTCATGAAACATTTTCAATTAGCATTGCCACTTAGGGGCAGTCCCAGCATCTCTAGCCTGCAACCTTGTAAGCCTGTCCCTGCTCTGACTCTCTGTGGTGCACAAAACTGGTGTTCTGGGTTTTTAAAAAGTTAACTGGATTGTCATGAACTAGCTCACAACTAACCCATATAATATCTATTATGACATTTCCTAAATGGGAGCAGGGAGGAAGCTTCATAAAGGCAGAAATGAGCAGTGAGGGTCACACAGGGGTGAACTTTTAAAAAGATGTGTTAACTTACTTATTTTACTTAACATACCTGCATTTTCAACTACAGCCCAAGACAGCAGTAAGAAAATATGCCATGGCAAAACAGATGCCAGTATTCAAGATAAACTGCAGAAAGGTAAGAGACACTGACGTATACTGGGATATAAGGTACAGTGACTGAATGGCAAATAACTGGCAGAACATTACTTGGCCAAGCAGACGTGAAGTAAGTCCCTGACATGTGGCTGCACAGAGCTATATGTCAAACAGCGGAGTGAGGCAGAAATGCACCTAGCTTAAGTCCTGCTCTGAGTGGCCAAAATGAGGGCAGATGTCTTAAGAGGGTGAGGGTTAGATCCCCATGAACATCCACTAAGCTTGCCAAGTAAACTGCCATGGGTCTTGATTTTGGCAGTCAGTTCTATCAGATGGTTGTACTGGAGACCTATCAAGAACAATGCCAGAACATGCCAGATGTGCACTGTGCTGCAGTGGGTATCCTCTGTAGAAAGCACACAAGTCCCACAAGAAAGAGGCATTATGGAAGTGAGAAATGCACTTAGCTGATTTTGAAGCATTAAACTGCCATCAACTATTTATCACATGCACAGTTGAATATAGATGCCTTATCAAAACACCTTCTTCAAGGTCAGAAAAGCTCTGTTATTCTCACACTCGGGCAGGTGTCATCACTGCAGATTAACTTTTAAAAACAAGGTTTGCTGATGTGCAAGTTGAATGGACAGACAACATTACCTAGTCTTGAGTTTACAAGGGTCTCTAAGAGCAACATATAGTAAAGTCTAGCTGAGCCAAAAAACCCTGAAACACATTAATGAAGGAGAAGAGAATTCATGAAGGACTTTGGACAGCTTCATAGCAGACCAACATGCTGTACCGTATTTTTAACAGTCATCCAGTCAAGCAGTCTAATAGCAGTTTTTTAACTTTATTCAATGCCTGTTATCTGCATGAACTCTTAGAAGTACTATAAACACAAGAAAGAACATTTTTCTCCAGTTGCTGTGCTGCACATAACTGGCAAGATCCACATGATAATCTGATAGTTCAACACATGCTACAGAAAACCCTGAACAATGGTACACCATAGAACTTGAGTGCATGACTAAAAGAGAATTTATGGTGCTGATGGAAGCTGGATGGGATAAAAACATGTAGCTTTAGAAAAGGCATCTGAAGTACTGTCAGAGCCACCTGGTTCCTCTTAAGTGTACTTTGCATTTTTCTGTAATAAAAATGTTTTATTAGGCCTAGTTGACATTATATTTACAGCCTTACTTTCATTATTATTTCTCAGTCTTCATATATGTCATGGACAAATTTTATTAGGATTTGAATTTTGCAAAAATACTTAAAAATCAAGATTGGCTCTGATCTTTAAAGAACACTAAAAACATCTGTATTTTAAGATTTACTTTTCAGATCAACTGCATGGGCTATTTTTAAACCATTTAATATATTATTTGATATTGCATTTTTTATCTGAACATCTCAGTAGTAGGTCTGACAATCTTAAAAAACAGTATATTAAAATGAATAGCAACCATTATCAACTGACTTGTACTGTCTTTGAGAAAAAAAAAAATCAGGTTTATTCAATGAAACTGTCCACAAATGCATTCTAAGAAGTATAACTATACTCCTATGCTTTAGTATTTTAATAATTGAATTTCATATCAGATTTTCAGTATTTTATTCAGAAATGAGGCCAGACTAATGAACCCAAAATACTGCCTTTTGGAATACTGACTCAATATTATTCTTTTAGACTCCAGGCAGTGTCATAATATATATACACTAACTTTGAATACTTTTCAAAATGAGGATCAGCAAGAGAAAAATTTCCTAACCAGCACTATATAAAATAGTTAGCTATAAAAAGTCTCAATTTAAAAATACTACCTCTTTCTAGCAAATGTTTAAAATCTTCTTTGGGCCACTAATAGACTGGGAATGCTGCAACATCTTCCTACTTCAGTGCAGACACAAAAAAGAAATATTCATGCAAGACATCTATCTTTACACAGCTACAGAATTGCTTTAACTAATAATAGATTGTATCCACTCTATAATAGCTACCTTATTAGTAGTACATTTTTAAATACTGCCCATTTACTATTGTTTTTGGCCTTGCTACCCACAGATTTCCCTTGACTTCTTTACCTTCTCCATCCTTTAAAGTCTACTGTTGCTCATATTTTCTAGTTATTAGCTATAATTAATTTTCCAATTCCTCTATATTGCCTTTTATTTCTAAATATTTTGTTGCCTTTCCTAACTGAAATGGATATTTATAAGGAACTACTCTCCAATTATGGAAGTGTGATCTTTTGGTTGCTTAATAAACTGTTACAGTGCACAATTTCTATTCATATTTCCTACTAGCCTATATCTTCCCTATAGCAGCTTGGAAGAAATGAACTGCTCTGCATCTACGTATTTTAGGTGCACTGTTGGTTCCCACTGAAAGTATTTCAGGACATAAAACCTGATCCCTACACCATTTTCCCACAAAGTAAGTCCAGTAATTACTTACAACATATTGGATACAGCAAATTTGGTTGTAATTATTTTTCCACCATTTTTAGACACTATCACTAGATGCTACAATCTAGCTATTTTATTTCATTGCATGAATGTCAAAAATTGGGGTGCATGTGAAGAAACATTTTACAGTATAGTACAAATCAAGCTGAACTACTAACTCATCATACCCTCTAATGTGATTCAGTGATGTATATTGGACTTCTACCAGAAACCACTCCCTCAGGTTTTGTAACTTAGTATCTTGACCCAAATGGCTTTAAGATCCTGTGGTTCTGTGTTACCAGTAACTCTAAAAGCAAGTAACACTAACTGCTATAACCAGAAGGAGTCACGCTCTCTTCGCTGAAGTTTCTCTGTTGTCTTATTAATAGCTCCAACTATTAATTAGCAACTGAAATAATTTAATTTTTTATATGTTAAAAAAAGAACTATATAATGTCCCAACAGATGTGGAATGGGTAGAAAAAGCGACTGCATTCAATTTATGAATGAAAAGATTACAAATGCACTCTGAAAAACAAGTAAAGCTTATGAAGCTATCAATAGCTGACAAAGGTAAGAGGGTCATACAAATATGTTAACCTCTTTAAACCAGATACAGGTTAAACTTGATCTCTATATAGGAAAAATTACTTGAGTTACTGAAACTGGAGTGAGAACCACAGGGCAAGGGCGGGAAGGGGAGGGAACAAACAGCTACCTGGAAGAAGAGAGCAGAAGTGACATAGACCAGATTTCAAAGGAAGAGCTGGACAGGAAGGACTACTACTACTTATCACACTGAGTATTATCACAATACCTTGATCTTCTGATACAGGTTATAACATCCGATACACAAGAAGTATTTTAACAGGATTTACTTGACATACTGCACAATTCCACTGAATCACCAAGAATTTCCAATGATGTTTTTTTACAGTGGTAGACCAAATAAACTCTGATTTTAGCACCTAACTAAACAAATTAGTCTACTTAGAAACTCCCTATTCATCAATATTTGAATTATAAACAGCATCTCCATTTTCAGAACAGTTTTTTGCAGAGGAACAGTAGTCAGCAAAAATGTTACTTGAAATATGCATGCATATTCTTTTTATCTAGGCAAGAAGGTATTTAGCTTTTTAGCTTTCAGTACCAGAAGTCCCCAAACCTCAAGATTATATACCCTCAGGTTCAGGTGGGAACACTCAGTATCTCCCCCAGGGCAGGGAGTTCCACAGTGGGTGATCTGTGAGTCATGGGAGTATTTTTGGAACCGTTGGTGGCCCATTAGCAGACATGACCCCTCAGGCTGGGTGTGGAGGTGCTAATGCTCCCCAGCAGGGAGTTATCAGAGCTCCAGTCTCACAGGCTTCTTTAACACCCAGCTTACATCCTGAGGGGTTGGGTGTGCCCTGGGCAGCAGCTGCAAATTGTTAACAGTTTATGAGAAATGACATAGAGGGTGGAGAACACACAGCTTTTGTCACACACTGATAAACTGGTCCCAACTGCTGAACTAGGACAATATGCTAAATTAATGAAATCATAGAATATTCTGTCAGATGACATCCACAATTCCAACTCCTGGCCCTGCGTAGGACAACCCTAAAAATAACACCATGTGCCAGAGAGTATTGTCCAAACACTCCTTGAACTCTGTCAGGCTTGTTGCTGTGACCACTTCTCTGGGGACTGTGTTCTAATACCCACCCACCTTCTGGGTGAAGAGCCTTTTTCTAATATCCAACCTAAACCTCCTCTGACACAACTTCAGGCCATTCCTTCAGATGCTACAGATTCAAGACAGATACATACTGAATAGGCATTATATTTCTTAATTATGTGGGGAGTATTTCAGAAAGATAAGTAATATTTACATTTCAAATATTAAATTATAAAACACAGATTAGTCTGTTCAGTAACACTGCACTGACTTAGTATGATGAAGTGATCTGTGTAACACCACAGAGAACAGTGTTCTTGCATGATGCACTAAAGCAGTTTGTCAAGTATTTAGCCAAAATAAGGAAATAATATTCTATATACTGCTCCTGAAACTGCTTTCAGTTTTGCAATATAGATGCTTCCTTACTTAATATTTCTAAAACAAGAAGCATGTGCATATGGAGGTAATTCATACCAATCAACAGATATGAATTATTATATTAAATGTGTTGGGAATTTTTTATTGCAGAGTAATCTGATATAAAACTAAGCACCTTTTTCTGGGAACAAGTATATAGCAGTCATGTATAGAAAGATGACGAATAGATATTATTGAAGTCTTTGGAAGTCTAGGGGAAAGACCCTGCTTCTGTCTCCTTATTTAGACCACTTCAGACCTGACAAAAGACCACTGCAGGAACGACAAAAATTGTTCCAGAATAGGGAATGCACCAAAGATTAGTCTTGCTTAATGTTTTACATTTTGCTTTCAATAAAAAATATCTTTGAATACTCAAAGAAAATAAAAACTGAAACCTTCACAAATGTCTTGAACTCCTACTTTGCCACTGGTGAGCAGCAGATTCTTCTGTACTGTTTCCAAAGCCTGTGAACTCTGTTTAGCCAAGCTGTGTAGCTGTTCAGATGCAGCAGTCTCAAGTTCAGTCATAGCACATTCAGCCTTGATTGTTTTGCTCTCTAGTTTGGTAAGTATGAGATCCTGAAATACACCACAGAGACACAGCTGTGCTATGATAAAAGTTGATAAGGAGGTATGATAGATAACAAATGAATGAACAAACCAATCTCCCATACCATGGCTGACATCACAGAATATTCCACTTCAACACATAAAATGTAATTTCATGGCAAAAAGTAATCTGGTTGTCAGTCATTATGTCCATGTTTCAGTATCTAAATTTCAGAGATGTTACTGATTTAGATGGGAGAAAAAGATCACTATTATTCTCCTCTTTTATCCCTTTCTGTATTTAAAAACTTTAAGCTGATGACCTTGCAACTTTTGATTTGAAGGTAAGGTTTAAAAAAGTTCCTCAGTGCAGCCAGCACAACTCTAACCTTTTTCTCCAAATCATCTTTAGCCCTTTGATACATCTGTTCATACTGAGACTTCTCTTTCATAGCTGCATTAAGTCTTTGTTTCAGTGAGTCAGTGGAAGTTTTTTTCCTTGAACAGTCTTCAGCCAGTGCTTTTACCTGAAATAATGAAAGGCCAAGAACATTGACTATCAAGATATAAAACATAAAAAAAATCAAAACTGAGCCTATCTATATTACATTAACCTATCTTTACTATATGAATAATTTTATTGAAGTACCTTTTTCTGAAATTACAGTCTTTAACAAATCTCTACTGCTGATCCAGTAGAGACAAATTTGCACACAATCATGTTACTCTTCATCTGCAGAGCTATTTGTTTATATATATTTATACATGGTTTATAGATATATTTTAGAGTTACAGTACTTGCAAGCTATCCAAAACTGCCAGTCATTTCTTCTGTCACATGTAAAAACATAAAATCAGACTCAGCCAAGAAAACAACTGTCTACATGTTAGTAGTCTGTAAAGCTCCTAGATAATTATTATCTAATGCAAAGACTGATTTGGGGTAAAATGAAAAAGATCAATGATCCTAAAATCATTCAGCTCTCCTGATAGTATTAATCATAAAGTTTTCCTGACAATATTGAGTAATTGAGGGAATTTCTTTGATCTTTTGCTGAAGATAATGTAAAATTTATCAAGCTGATTTTCCACATGGAATAATCAAAATAATGTATGGGATTGACTCTCTGGAAATGCAGTGCTTAAAATACTCTAAGAACAGCATTAGAGCATCTCATTCCATTCTAAATCTTTTATGTAAAACCAAAACCAGGTATTTATCTCATGTTATACTTTAGCTCTTTTGCTTACTTATGCTCATTTTCTGGCTGTGGATTTCTTAATAATACCTTATCTTTGGCACGTAGGGTAAGACAGTAGCTCTCTTTAGAGCTGAAAGTGCTGCGTCTGCCAGCAGAGATGGTGCTTGTGATATTCAGTAAGAACCTGCATTCTAAGCAAACAAAAGCAAATTGGTAAATTGTTTATTTCTATTTTGGGGTCATAAGCTGCATAACCTCACAGACGAACATCATAATCTTTTTCTGGTGTTAAAGAGCAAAGTCCAATGCATCAGCTGGATAACATAGAAATATGCCAAACCATATACAAGTTCTCCTACCTTCAGTGAAATTGTCCTATAATTTTGGGGGAGAAAATAATTGGCTATAGAAGTCAAGCATTACCTACACAGATACAATTACATTAAGCTCAGAACTGTGAATCATTCATAACACTGCAGTAGAAAACAGATTAACATATTAAAGCATTTAACTACTATAGCCAAGAGAGACACATGGACTTCATTAGCATATGTCATGTAAAATTGCCCTTGTTTCAGGTCTACTGTATTTTATGAACTTACAGTGCATAATACTAAATCCCACTACTTACAGCATATCCTTGCAATTGTGTGTTCTGAATACTTTAATATTTAATTACACCTCTAATGAAGATACATTAAATTATGCTGAATCCATTCAAGCTATCACCATATACTGATTTCATACAAATTATAGTGGAGGGAATTACACTCTTAAATTAACTGTTTGTTGTTTCCTTAAAGCAATATATTGATTTAATATGTACAGTGTGTTGAAATAACTTCAGTAATTTCACCAGCTTCTGTTTTTTCTAAATTCAGGAATAGCAAGAATGAAATACCTTTCTCTGAAGACTTTCCAATGTTTCATTTGAGGTTCTCTCATTTTCTTGGTTTGC
>VWZD01007952.1:0-29418 GCA_013396695.1 Sakesphorus luctuosus | reverse complement strand
GGGGAAAATGAATAAAGTTAAATAAATATCATCTGAAAATGCACTGCAGACTGGAGTTTTGCATTTCTTCTTGTTGCAAAAGAATTTCGGAGTACTCCTCATCTTACATTACTTGTTATGCTTCCGTTTTAGTTTGCTCGCCCTTTATCTTTCTCAGGCTCACAAAACATTCTGTGCTTGTCTCTCCTTAAATAACACACAATAGCACAGGTTTGGCAAACTAACAATATAACTGAGTGAGAAAATTAAATGTGTGACATTTCTCAATAAAACTTACTGTAAATTACAGAATCACTGAAAGGTGTTGCTTAAAATGTTACCTTTAGGATAAATTTAAATAAATGAAGCTCTTTGGTGAGTAAAATGTGTCTTAAAGCCATGACAGTTAAATCTGCCGAGAGAATACCCCACAGGATATGGGCTGGTCTGAAAATCTTCTCGAATGAGTGCAGCTAATGTTAAACAACTGCATGCCTTAATAATTCAGTGCATGATGCTTAAAATAAATATCTCTATTGTGGGAATCCTATGTCAATTATTTTTTGCTGATTTCATGTAAAATCTGCCACTCTTGTGATTATTTTTAGAGAGACAATCATTATTATTCAAGTGTCCAGTGCAGGTGCTAATATTATATGTGCACTAAAAAACTGAGTGAAATGGCAAATGCTTCCACATTGTATTTTGGTTTCACATTGCTAATATACTCACTTAGAAAAGAGCAAATAGGTTACAATTTGCCCTGAAATTTGCCCTCAGGATTAGGAAAAATTCAATGTATTCAAATAAAATCTGAAAGATAGTGTAATTCAGGAATGTACTGAGATTTCATTGATACTGTGATACTTGGGATTAAATCAAATTACTGACACATTGCAGAAGAAAGTAGCAAATTTTTTTTCTAGATTATACAGTTAAAAATGACTACTATAGAGTAAGGGAGTAAGAATGCATTTAGTAAGTTAATACTGAAATGGTCATTTGGTAAAGACTACGAAAACTATGAACTATATTGGAAAGTGTACATTACAGAATATTAAACTAAGATTAAAAAATAATAATCTGAACTGTATTAATTAGTTCTCAAACAAAGGTTGTTTTTTAATACAGTCATATTCTGTCTCTAGTTATTTAAATACCAGTCACTGAAAAATCATAGAGGATCTTCTGAATCTGAAATTCAAATAGAAATAGGTGTGACAACTCTTACAGTCTTCATCTGTCATTGTCATAATTAATTTCAAAATCCAGAAGTAGTTTGTATGGTAAAATAGCTCTGACTAACCCAGTCCTCTCTCTGTTTTTCACAGTATCATTTTATCACTTTTTGTTAAAAAGAGGATATAACACTTTTTATGCTATTGGAGAAAAAGTCAACATCCTTTATATTAAGTTGGGAGATTTCAGAATTGGGTGACATCCATGGGGAAAGAGCAGGGAAAACCCCAAATCCTGTAATTGACAGGTTTGATTTGAATCACTGGAAGTCAATTAACATAGAATTTCCTTGCTGCAATTTTCTAATAATTTTTCAAGTAGAATTACTATGTTGTTCATCTAAAGTCTTCTGGAAGACTTTGTAGAAATCTTTTAGATTTCTAAAGATTTTATAGAGATCTTATGGAGATACTGAGTTAAATTTGATTATGGCATCTTTTCATTAGGTTGCTTTATTTGTGGATGCATTAACCCTGAATAAAAAGGTAAATACTAACCCTTGTATTTTTCCTGCAATTGAAGAAAAAGTCCATCTTTTAAAACTTGTTTTTGTCTCTGTCTTGGATTGGTTATTCAGTTTCTTGTTCAAGTATTCACATAACACTTCATTTTTTTGCACTCCATTAATATTATCTTTTGTTTAAGATGATTTTCCTTTTTTCATTTAAATGAAATCCAGCTGAATTTTAAAGTTTGCGCAACTAATTTAGATAGAAGACCAAATATGCAAAAAATGTCTTTCGTAGCAATTTCAATTACTTTATGATAAATAGGGCTATATAAAATAATACCAACAGACATTCCGATTTTCCATAAAGGGAGAAAAAAATATATATAAAATATGTATACCAATGACAGCTGAAAAGGGAAGTGTTTCTGTGGAAGAACAGCAAGAACTTCACTAAAACAGGAGTTTGCAAAATATCAGTGACAGATATGAAAACAAAACCACATCTTCACAGCTGATCATTTTGTGCAATAAAACTGCTAAATGAAACAGATGTCTCTCCATTTCTCAGCTTGGCTGACATGAATCACAGATGCCCATTAGCCAAAATAACTATAAGAAACACTTTATACTAAAAGTAGCAAAGAAATATTTCACAGAATGTTTTTTTTAGTACTTGAGTCAAATGAAAAAACTTTGCAGTGCTGATTGACACACTGCTCATGCATTTCAGAGCTGGGTAACGATTCACTGTACAAGGCTGCCAAGCACACAGGGCAGTCTTTAGGCACCTTGGTTGCTCTAATAACATTTGGATTGAATTAAGAGCTAAAAGAAATTAAGAGGTATTCTCTTTCTTTGCTTATATATAGCACATGTTTTCATTTCTTGCATTATATCTGGAAGCCTTGCTCATTATATCTATAATTTTCTTTTTCCTGATCATTTATGAAGATCTTCTGAAATGTCATTCTGAATGTGGAGGTTTTATACAGTGACTGGACAGTTATATGTGTATACATATAATTTAAATTTGATTACCAATCCAAAGTGAAATTATTATTACTATTTATAGAATACAAAGTGTTACAGCTTGAAGTGTTCTAAACATTGCAGGTTGGTATTTGTTTTAAATATGGCACTCTGATGTACAACTTGCAGCTCCCTAGAAGCCTTTATGTAGCCTTCGCTACATAGTTCAGGCTTCTAGTGCCAGGCAGCATTTTAAGGCACCAAAATATGGTTTTGGGGGATTGCTGATTATTGTACAAGTTCCTGGCATGGTTTGGCTAAATCTCGCTCTCCAAAACAATTTCTATGCATCATTTGTAAGTTAGTTTTGGCCAGATACTATTGCTGGGAACTGTTTGCATGGTGTTATGCTATTCTGGAGTTAATTTATGAGAATGGATTTTGCCAGACTGCAAACTGATTACTGAGTCAAAGAACAGACTCTGCAGCACAGACATACTATTGTCAATTTTTGTAAGAATTTACAATACCAGAACCTGAGTTTGGAAAGCTTATGGGGAAACTAGAATGTGCCCAGTTTTAAAGATTCCTTTTCTCCCTTCCCTCCTCCCCATCTTTCTTGCTCAAACAGAAATTTATTTTGTATTTCTGTTGCTCATGTCTAAGGAAAAGCAGCCTCTTCATCACTCTGCTGTGACAATATTTTATCGAGTGGCCACGGACCAGCAGTGATTTCCTAGGACCAAAACGTTTTTGAAGATAGGATGATACCCTAGGAAGAAATGGAGATGAAAACACTTAAGGACTAGTTGTACTAAATGACATTATAAAATGGGCCACAGCCTGCAAGATACTGTCTAGTCCCTTAAAACAAATATTAATTAGAAGGGTGAATGGTCACAAATTTACTGGGCCATCAAGAGAGGAACATAAGGAATTTAAGTTCACAGTAAAAATCCATTCCCCAAAAGAGGAGTGAGAATGGCTTGAAACATTCAATTTGAAGTCAGTAAGAGAAACAAAAGGAAAAGAAAGAAAAATATTTATTTGCAAATGAATACATCTGTGTTCCTACTCTTCATGTTTGGTGGATTTCCCCCTTTCTTATTTACTGTGCAATGAAAATTGTCTTACATATAGCAAGAAAACATGTATTTTTTGAAGTAAATATACATGTATTTAATGTGAACAAAGATTAATAGGTCTGAATACTTACAAGTGTTTCTCAAGGTTTATTTTCAAACTGGGAGAAAATACAAAAACTTGGTTTCAGCACAAAAGGCAAGAAAAGCCATACTGAAAACCCTACTACTTGAATATTTTACTTCTAATACTTAAAATGGGTGGTAGGGAAGATAATAGGAGGGCAACACAGACAAAAACAAGAAATATTTCCAGGGCTGCATTCCAAGCGGGATATTTATATTAAGCTACATCTATAACATTTGTCATGATCTGAAATGTGAGCTTAAATTAACAAAACCCCTTCATATGTTTGAATATAATCTTACTAATATCTGATTAATATTGTTTATATGTGTTCATATAACTATTTTTAGAAAGGAAAAAATGCTGCAGTTCTGTCAAAGTTTTTGGAATATTATGATATTTCCTGAGTGTGATTTTAAAAAATGTTTATATTTACACTTCAATTTTGTAACTAGAGCTTCTGCTTGATTTGATCCTTCTGCTGAATTCACAAATAAACTTACAAACAAGAATACATTTCATGGTGAAAACAAATCCAAATGACATATTCGTTTATTTAATTATTAAATCAATGAGATTGGAAGGAACTTTCCAAAAAGATGATGAGAAAAATTACACTAAGTGTATCCAAACAGATCAAATGAGCCATCCACATTACTATACTGAACAACACGACATAATTGATTTTTTTGTTTGTTTTTTTTTTGTTTTTGTTTTTCCTTTGGGCTATTTACATTAGTTGATGGAGTCGAAAGCTATAATGACTTAAAATGAAATGTTCTCCAATTTAGGAGAAATATAAATAATATGAAATTAAATTTAAAAAAAAAATATTATGACATGAAACCAGTTGTTCTAATTTCATTAATTGTCTTGTATTCAGCCATGATCTTTATCTGCTTAGTGAATTTAAAACTAGCACGGCAGTTTTGAATTTTTAATGGGATCTATTCAAGGAAGTAAAAGGACAATATTAACATAAAAATCTTCTTTAAGAACTGTGGTGTAAAGGTTTCTTAGCAGAGAACAGGTGTTGCTGCAAAACTAAACTCTGCCAGAACAGTCTAGTTAAAAGATTCTTGGAGGTAAGTTAGGGAAAATCTGGCTGTCAGTCAGTGGTGACTGAAAAGTACTTTCTTTTGTTGTTAGTAAGCCTATTGTTGCACATGGTAGTAAACCTATTCGTTGCACAGAGAATAATTTAACACACAGTAATGATTTTTAAAAACACCCCGGCCTTTTCATTGCTGCTAAAAAAAAATTGTTCTCTTCTTCCGTTTCAGCTTCATTCTGACCAGGATAAGGGAGATGGATCCCTCAAATACATTTTGTCAGGAGATGGGGCTGGTACTCTTTTTATAATTGATGAGAAAACAGGTGACATTCATGCTACTCGGAGAATTGACAGGGAAGAGAAAGCCTTTTACACCCTGCGTGCCCAAGCTATCAATAGAAGAACTCTGAGACCAGTGGAACCTGAATCTGAGTTTGTCATCAAGATCCATGACATCAATGACAATGAACCAACATTTCCAGAAGAAATTTACACTGCTAGTGTTCCTGAAATGTCAGTAGTAGGTGAGTGTTTTATACTGAGACACAACTGCCCGTTCTATGTTACTTAACAAATTATTTTCCCATCCTCTGAAAAGGCCGTCATGTGTGGAATTCCACCAGATGAGCAAAGTATTTTTCATTCTCGTTTATTTGTTCAAATACTGAAATTGCATCCAGAAATGGATTTTTATGATCTGAGATCTATTTCTGCTTGGAATATTCAAATTATTAGCTTACAGTGCTTTGGAATATAAAGAGAAAGTAGGTAATGGTGAATCATCCTCCTCCTCCTTAAGATCTGTTGGAATAAGGATCGTAGAATCATAGAATCAGTTGGGTTGGAAGAGATCTCTGAGATCATCAAGTCCAACTGTTAATCCAACCCCGTTTTGATTATTAGATCATGGCACTAAGTGCCATGTCCAGTCTCACCTTAAAAACCTCCAGGGTGGGAGAATCCACCACATCCCTGGGCAGGCCATTCCAATGCCTGACCACTCTCTCTGTAAAGAACTTCTTCCTGATATCCAACCTAAACTTCCTTTGGCAGAGCTTATGCCCATGCCGTCTTGCCCTACTGTTTGTTGCTTGAGAGAAGAGACCAATCCCCATCTGGCTACAACATCTTTCAGGTAGCTGTAGGGACTGATAAGGTCTCCCCTGAGCCTCCTCTTCTCCAGGCTAAACAACTCCAGGTCCCTCAGCCTTTCCTCGTAGAAGTGCTCAAGTCCCTTCACCAGCCTTGGTGCTCTTCTCTGGACCCACTGCAGTACCTCAATATCTTTCCTGAACTGAGGGGCCTAGAACTGAACACAATACTCAAGGTGTGGCCTCACCAGCACTGAGTACAGGGGAAGGATTACTTCCCTCGTGATGACTAAATTAGCCAGTTGAAAGCTCTTTTTTTTTTTTTTTATTGGAGATTCCCAGTGGTAATAAGCACTGAATGGAGAGCTGTCTCCATTTTCACTCTCTCTGTGGCTGAGGAAAATTATATATTGACTCATGTGCTGTTGATGCATTGTCTGAAGGTAGACACTCTCTTTATTTTCTTTTCTTTCAGTTTTTTTTACCATATAGACAAATCATCTTGTGCTTTAACTTTCTTCTTAACTCCATCTGTGAATGGCAGCCTCAAGAACCTAAACCAGCTGTTTGCATTAATCTTTCTTCTGCTTGCAATGTATTTGCAGTTCCTATCTTAACTACAAAATTGTGGCCTGGATCACGCCAACTGGTGAAATTTATAAACAGTAACATTTTGGAAGATGAGCTATTATTAATTAGTGCATGCAATTCTTTAGGAGTAATTTTGAAAGACTTAAAAATATATGGTCTCTTTTAAAATTAATATTAATTTATTCATTGTATAACTGTAGCTACAATAATATTGAATTGTAAATATTCAGAAAACAAGCAATAAATTCATCTTTTGGCTGTTTTAATTACTACCACTGCCTGAACTAGATCAAAGAATGTTTTGAGATATTTTATATATACAGGTATTGAATATTTAGTGCTTACTTTCTGGACTTTGGAAAATGTTAAACCAGCAAGAAAATACATAATTATTGAAAGAGAATGGCTTCAGCAAAGCTGTGCAGCAATATGTGGAAGCATAATACTAACACTTTTCTATTCTTAAGATATTTCAAGCTTTTAGTTTTTGAATTGATAATTTCTAAATGAGCCAACATTGTCCAAGCAGTTTTTATTATAAAGGAAAATAAATAAATAAATAAATATCTGACAGAGGATTGCATAAGGTAGTACTGAAATCTTACTAAACTAGTCCACATCAAGAGGAGAATAGAAAAGTCTTCTATCTTTATTGTCCCAAAATCTAACAAAATGTAATACCAATTTCCTAATTTAGTGGTCAGTTCTCTCTCCCTCTCTCTCGCTGTATACATAGCTTTAGGCAAAGGAGCTTGTAAGAACATTGCTGCACTTTCTAAAGAAGCATATGGCAAGATTACAGTAGGGTTTAAAAATATATGTCTTAGAGTTTCCACTTTACTTCTCATGTTCTTCCTATAAATTCCAGAACACATTGTTTAAAATGTGATTGGAAGATCTCCGAACGTGATTCAGTGTTTTCATTACACACTATGCTATTACTACTCAGCTATTAACTACGGATTCCTAATTTTGTCAGTCTTGATTGCACAAATATAATCTTTTTCTTCAAATGTTCGAGGCATTATTTCAATGATTCTAGAGTATTTGGTCTGTAAGGTTCCACTATATCTACATAGATCATATAAATTTTGAAACTGCAATTTTTTTCTGCATCATAACGACAACAAAAGAGATAAGATGATAAGAGTAATATCCAGACAACACCATTGGCTAAAAAAACTACAAAAAAAGCTTGAGTACATTTAGAGAGTTAACCCTCCACCTTTCACAAATAGTTGTGCTGAAACAAATAGACTTTTTCTGTCAGTAAAATTACCATAATTTAGAGAATTGTAACTCAGTTTAAATCTATCATGTTTCCAGATTTTATAAATGGGCCCATTCAGCTGCCAGATTGACTGATAGGTAGAATTTTCTTTTAGCTTTATTACTTTTAGCTTTATGGCTGATCCCTAGAGGTATATGTTAATCTGTTGTCCATGAGGGTATGACATGATTCTAAAGTGATTAATTTCTTCATAACACTAATTTAATTTTCCAACTTAAAAAAAAAACAAAACCAAAAACCAAACTATTCTGTAATCTCTAAAGGTTGAATAGAGAAGGTGAGAAATGTACTAAAAGAATAAGATGCATAACATTTTTGAGGCAAACAGAATTAATTAGAAATTGTAAAGTCAGAATGTAAAAATTCTTCTTATATTTGTATAATAGTATATTATCACATAATTAATTACAAAATCTTTTTAAATTAGTATTTTTTTCTCACATCATGCAATTTCCCGCATTGCTCTATTTTGCTCTCACCATATTATATTTATTTTTATTTTTTAGTTATAATCTTGCAAGTAGCCAATTACTTGTCCAGTACTGGTGATCATAGGCTAAAAAAGTGTCAAATTTTTTGATAGAAAGAATGCACAAAGAAATTGCAGTCTTCAGTGTAATTATACTGTTATATTGAATGTCTCCTGTAGTAACCACCTCTGTGAGAATATAGAAACATTTAACTTTTCTGTACATGATTATCTAATCCAGCATAGTCAACAAAGTATGGCATTACTCTATTGGGAGTCTGGGAAAGAGATAGTGAGCAGTGTTGGAGGGAAGAGAGGTCTCTTCTTTCCCCTTGTCCAAGGGGGTGCAGAAACGGAGACAAGACCAGGAGTCCATGCACGAGAGAGTTTATTGGGACAATCCCGAAGGTTTTATAAGATCTCAGGGGGAAGATACCAGATCTGGGACTGGATTGGGTGAAAACTTAGGAAGGGGAAGGGTCTAAGGTCCATTAACCAATGGAACTGGGACAAGGGCAGGGCTAGCTGGAGCCCTGGCCCTGCCCTCCCAGCCAGGAGGCATAGGGGTCTTAGACACAGGGCTTCCCACCTTGGAATAGCAGGGCAGAGAGGTGAGGGGGGCCCTCTGATCCCCAGGGGTTTCCCGTGGGGGAGGCTGCTGTGATGTGCTGGTCCCAGGGGCCCCCCAAGGTTGGAGAGGCTGTTGCCCAGCCTGGGAAGAAACAATAACATGCTCAACATCAGGTTCGATGACTCGTTTGGGGAACAAAACGCCTCTGGGAGACACAAAGGAGAGAGGGAGGAGTAGATAGAATACAAGGTGGGATGCGGTCTAACAGCCCACAGGGGATTGTAACAAGCTGAGAGAAGTGATACATAAACTTTGCAACTAAAACCCATAACAAGTAAATACATAATTTTAAAACTTCAGCAACAAGTCTCTTAGTATGCATCTTCTCAGGTTCAAGGTGCTTCTCCTTGGAATTCATTTCAGCATTTTCCTACAAGATAGATTACTGGAACCACACCCAGCTTGCCATGGACAGACCTGTCAGGCAGACAGAGCATGGTATGAAAGATTCCCTACCCTCACTCTGTTCCACTTTACTGAATGTTGTGACTTAAGGGATAAGGAGGAATGGTTACAAGTTCCTGCCTAGTCCTGCAGGCATGTCTTTTCCGTGACTACCTCACTTCCCAGATGCCCTTCCATAACAGGCTGAGGGTGGGTGCTGATCTCTCCTCTCTGCTAATTTGCAGTAGGACATAAGGAAATGGAATGAAATCTGAGCTTCAAGGGAGGCTCAGCTTGGACATTAGGGAAAGGTTCTTCACTTGATCAGTCACTGGAATGGGCTTCCCAGAAAAGTGTCAGAGTTCAAGGAGTGTTGTGGATGCTTCTCTTAGTCATATGGTTTCGTTTACTTAGTCCTGCAAAAAGCAGGAATTTGGACTTGATGGTCCTTATGGTTCTTTCCAATTCAGTATATTTTATGATTCTATGATATAATTATTCACTAAAAACATCTGTATGTTTACAGAATGTCTTGCACCCCTGCTACTGTCTGTACCTGCAAGTTCAGTAGTTTACTATCAATCATTTTATCAGGTATGAAGGTCAGACCACTAGACAGGCACATAACGTACCGAAACAGTGTTTTTCAAAATTACAATTTATTTAAACCAACTATATACAGAAAGATCCTTCTGTATATAAATAAGATTGGTGAGTGATAATAGTAAATAGGATTCATAACAAATAAAAAGGCATGGCTCTTCCACTACCAAAGGTGGTAGAGGACCTGCTGCAGACAGATGGTAACATTGATCAGATGTTGTGTCTTTTATTGGAGGAGACAATGCTGGAAAAATTCTTCTTGCCCATTGGTTCCAATTCCTATAGACATTGTCGTCAGGGTTTTTTTACATATTTTAACCACACAAATGATACCTTATAGATGATAAATATTTGTTCTTTTTTTAATTTGTTATACTTTAAATCCAGGTCAGTCTGTAATATGATTAGTAACCTACAACTTGTATTTGTGCCTTGGATTTATGTTATTCTGAGACTGCATTCTCTAAACCTCTGCTATCTTCTGGTGCCTGCGCTCTCAATCCCAGTACTGAATAACACTGTTTCAAATGGGATTAATCTTATCTTTACTTTAAGAAGTGTAAAAAAAAAAAAAAGTCAACTATTCTGCAGTTTTACCACTGTGTTGTCAATTTATACACATTTGTACTGCAGCCACAGCGATGAGTTGTTCACATGAGCTCTGTAGGCACTCATCTGAATACCAGAAAGAAGATAAAAATGGTATCATATCATACTAAAAAAAAGAAAGAATTGCACAAGTAGCAAAAACTTTAAATAATTGAAATATGTGCACCCTTGAAGTACAGGGTTTGCTCCATCCTAAAACACCATGTACTATGAGTTACTACAAAGGTGACCTTTAGTTAAGAAAAAGACTCTTAAGTCTGTATCTACTCCATCTGCCCCCATCCTTAGGTATCAAATCGTGATGTAGACACCAGCTTCTTTCAGACCAAACCCAGCAGTTTTGATTTCTTCCTCGGGTGTGGTGTTAACCAGAGAAATAGCTACTTTTGTGTCTTAACAAACACCTGTAAATTCTTTGTTGTATTGTTCATCTTTCTTCTGCTGCTCATTAAACATAGAAAAGGCAGACATAAATAGGACAAACAGAGGATCTTGGGTCAATATCCTAGAAGACAACTTGTTCTCCTGAAGTCTTTGTACTGATTATGGATATTTTATCTTTTCACTTTTTCCTTTCCTTACTTTCAAAGTTTATGACTCAGAATATTCTTATGGATTTGACAACAGTCTTCTGTTCTATCATATTTGTCCCATGTCTCTTTCATTTGAAGGTTTCTTCTCAGATCTGCAGATGAATCTATTTTCCTTTGCATGGATTTTCTCTTGGATTTTGCCTACTAATATATTTATAAAATATTTCATAACTTTCTATTTAGACTTTTTTTTCTTATCTTCACAACCTATATGTTCCCTAATCATTCCTTATCCTTTTTCCATCTCGTATCTTTTCTGCTTCTAAATAGGTGATATCAGTATATTCTTCAGAAGATGTAACCTCCCACTGTGTTTACATATGCAGTACTAGTTGGGTATTCTACAGTTAGCATGTCATCTCTACCCCTCATTATTTTTTCTCTTCAGACAGCAGTTACAGCTACTCTTGCTCAGCTTTCTACCTAGACTTCTTGTATTCTGCCTGATTAGTGCTGTTCACCAATGTACAAGGCTTATTCCTCTCTGACATGATATTTATCTTATAGCAGTTCCTTCTGGTTTCCTATTAAAATATATTTTTTTTTCTTATACAGTTCTCTCACCAAACTTTTTTGCATCTTTTTACTTATAATTTCATGTCAATAATGATAGATTTTGAAAACTCAAATTATTATAGTTTTAGATTTTTTACGAAGTTTGATTTCACTCTGTACACAATCCTGCCATAAGGAGATGGTACAAAAAGTTAAAAAAAAAAGAAAAAAGAAAAGATTAAACAGTATTTTTTCTTCAAATGGACATTTTAAAAGAATTGAAAGTTTTCACTGATGTGTTTTCTATAACTTTGTTTTCTAAGTTAGAGGAGTACCATGTAGTCAAAGACCATTCTGACATCAACTTCTCAGAATATGCAATCCATTCAAGTTATTTTCTGTATTCTGTAGTATTAAATAGCTTCTTTCAGGAGAGATTGTATGTTATTATTTCCTCTCTTTTCCACTAGGAAGAGCAGAAAATTTCTATTAATTAGGCCTGTTATTTGTATGGATAATTTACTATGGAGGATACTTGCTCTAGTTAAATATCCCATAACTCAGTTGGGAGTAAAGAAAAGATAAAATCTAAGTTTAGAATTCACCTCTACAATGATTACTATGTGGGTTCCCTTTCCTAAGTAATTATCTTCAGTGATTCTTATTAATACATATGCATCATAAATCCATTGTGAGTTTGAAGTCATTAATACTTGTATGGTGTTTGAAGATGTTTGCATCAAATATCTTTAAAAAGGACAAATATATTAATTACTTTTATAGTCCTAGACCCTAGGGAGATTCAAATATTATAATTAAAGTTATGTTAAAATATATCTTCTGAGAACTACAATAATCTGACAGAAGACTTTATTTCTGGGCCAAGTTTTCCATTGTATAATTCTAGTTTATGGTATAGTAAAATTTGCAGTTATCCAAAGAGAAAAGAACAGAATTCCTTTCTATTATTAATAACATAGACAGAGCCATATTCATAAGTTCATAGAGTTGGAAGGGACCTTAAAGACCATTCCATTCCAACCCACCCTGCCGTGGACGGGGATGCCACACACTTGACCAGGTTACACAGAGCCCCGTTCAGCCTGGCCTTGAACACTGTCAGTGATGGGGCATCCACAACTTCTCTGGGTAACCAGTTTCAGTGTCTCACCATGCTCATAGTGAAGAATTTCTTCCTGATATCCGATCTAAACCTACTGTCTTTCAGTTTGAAGCCCCTTCCCATTGTCCTACCACTACATGCCCTTTTAAAAAGTCCATCTCCTGTTTTCCAGTATATTATCACTCTTTCCTTTATGCACTACCACAAGAGTTCAGATTAAGCTTTAAATCCTGAGGGCCAAAGACCAACTTCATCAGAAGCAACTTGTGCCTATGTAAAAGACCAGGGCCCAGACCAAGTAGTGCTTTCCAAGTGATATCCATACTGTAGTTTTAATCCTTGGCAGAAATGATCATCTTCAATGCCTTTGGATTTTTGATCCAGGTTTCAGGACAGTACAATGTATTTGTGTTATTGAGCATCGGTGATCTTCAGTGCACTGAAGCAAAGCAAAACCAGCTGGTGATTTGACAGCCAATGTGCACAATGTAACTGATACACTGATAATGCTACTCCTGTTCTCTTCTTGGCATAGTTTCTGCCAGGTTTTTCATAGGAATCACTGATCCTTCTGTGGAAGCCTAGAGAGCACGTCTCTCTTTCTCTGATGAGCAAGAGCCAAGATAAGAATGGCAAATTCTGAATCCTGAATGACACACGGAAATGTAGTGGTGCTCTTGCCCTTTTCCTGCCAGGGACCTAACCCGTGGCTGGCCTATAAACCCTCAAGAACTGAGGTAACATTAAAAGGTATAGTTCATCCTTAGTGCTTCTGGGTAAGGGCATGTACATTGTCCTGAATACAACCCACAAAGTAAATTGCACTGCATGACAGTGACAAAATTAAGGAGCACAAGTCTCTTTCTGTGGACTTTAAAGGAAACATGTTCAAATGTACAGTTTTCAGAAGAGTCTGATAGGTTTTATTGGGTGTCATATATGCAGCCATGCTCATTGCAGCTAGAGAGACGAATAGATAATACAATTTGTTCTGTTTCATGTACATGTGTATTAAAACAGTATTAATTAATATATGTTCATTATGACATTCATAAATAAGGCAGAGTAACTATTAGATACATATCAATTGGAATTATTTTTTTTAAAGCTATTAAACATGTTCTTCAGTTTTCTCCAAATTATCCTTCAACGTTGATTCTCCATGTTGTTTTCTTTAATTAACATGGAATAAACATCTCATACAAATGACCTCTTAATAAATACTTCTTGTTTAAATATATGAAGAAAATGTGAAAATTAGAAACAAAAAATGAATCAGTTACAGCCTTTCATGGGTTTGCAATGTAGATGTTTTCTGGTTGTGCTGTTGGGACAGCCTTGAGTATGACAGTTTTCTGTTTTTACAGATATGAAATGGAGGAGCTGTAAACTTTACTTGGATAATCTCATGTTAGTCAGGGCACTTTGTGGTCTGATCTTTTCTGCCTTTTTTTTAACTCAAAGCACTTCAGGTGCTGAACATGATTTGTCTTATCTTTCTTTTACACAACAACTCTTTGCTATTTCAGAGAAAATATTTTTTAGTAGCTAGTATATATTCTAGCACTGCAGTTTGTTATATAGTAGGATGGTCCAAAAAATGCATTTCAAAATCAAGGCAACACTCCTCAGAACTTAAATACATTCAACAAAAATGCCTCTGTGTCTTTTAACAAAATAGACATATATACAAATGGAGTTTAGTGTGGCTAAAGGCACGACACATTTGTGAATCATAAAGAGACAAAGATTTTAGGACAGATTTATCACTGCAACATTCTTATTTTTAAAAGATACTCAGATTTTCAGGTTCAGTCATAGTCTAGATGCTCACTAAAGTAATCATTGACACAGTAAAAACTATTCATAACTTTTTTCTTATGTTCATTATACTTGTGTAACAATTTTTATGTTACTTATTTTTTTTGTTTGGGGCTTTGCTCTGTTAGATCTGTGATTCATTCCATTTTAATATGGAATACTATAACCGGAAGTTGCCTATTTTACCTTCTTTATGAAGATGTAATTAGTTTTAGGGACTCACTGAAACAAGTATTTTTGTTCTCTAGCAGTTGAGTACTGAAAATTTCTGACATCTCTGTTTAAACAATTAGGCACATGCTCATTTCCTTGATATTGATGGTAGGATTGAACAATTTACTTTTAAAAAGGAGATTTTTCATCATGTCATGAAATCCCAGATAAATGGAGGAAACTTAGCATTTACTTCTATTTGCCTTTCTATGTATGTTAGACTAAGTATGTAGTATAGTCAAACCATGACAGGGGATAAATAGCTGTGCCAAGGGTCTTGGATTACCAGATGCTTTACTTTGTAATATTTTGAAGTATTTGGTAGGGAAAAGAATTTTGAAAGAATTGGAGTAAAAGGAGAAATAAGTTTTAAAGTCTTCTGATCCTCAGATTAGCCCATGGCTAACCAGCCACATGCATATAATGAATTTTTTCCTGTTTTTTTTTCTTTTTTTCTTTTTCAATTATTTCCTATATACTTAAAATGTATCTGCACTTTATGGAGGTACAATAAGGAAGATCTTTGTGTGTATTTTATTTCTCTGATGGAAGAGTTGAACTAGATGTAGAAAATACTTTGATTGAGCAAAATTTGTCAGAGGTAAGTATTGTAATTATTCACATTTTGAAGGACTGGTATATTTTACTAGAATTTATAGATGGCCTTTAAGGTTAGAAGATTTTCTGTATACTAAATAACCAGCAGATTTCAAAGTTCACATGGCAACATTTCTTCCGGTAGTGTCTATCTATAGCAACACTTAGAAAGCAAGGAGAACTGATGACTTGTTTTTCACAAGTTCCAATGACCTATTTAATCATCTTTCCTTCATGTTCCGGCGTGTGTAGTTTCATATAATCTTGACATCACTGAAGAAAAACAAACAAACAAACCCAAAAACAAACAAAAAAACCCCGACTCCCCCAAACCTGTTCTAGGCAATGGAAAAAAATTAGTGTAATAAAAAAAATGTCTTCTGAAAAGAGAATGTGAGTACATGAAATTATTGTAGCTAGGTAAAGATAAGAATTCAGCTCAACCATAGCTATGGTTTACATTTGATAATTAAATATTAATCACACTTGTGAGATTAGGGAAGTTTGGATTCAATTTGTGTGGAAGGAGACCCTGAAACAGGCAAGAATATACCTGGAGTAGGCTATGAGATCAGAAATAGATTTGGAAAATCCAGTTGGCATAGTTGAAATTCTCTTTGGTGTCTCTTGAAATGGAAATTGATGCTCTTAGACTTCTACCTAGTGCCATGAGAAACTAAGTTGACTTTGAATGTTCAGGTACTTCTGTGGTGCAAGTTACAGCTACTGATGCAGATGACCCTTCATATGGAAACAGTGCCAGAATAATTTACAGCATACTTCAAGGACAACCATATTTCTCTGTGGAACCAGAAACAGGTCAGGAAAATTTTCATTATTTTCATTTATCATAAACTTTAAACTTCTTCTTTCACTCAAAAGATCTTAGATCACATAAAAAATAATTTTAACAATCCCTTAAACAAAATGAAATCATATTTCTTGCTTTTTTTCTCATAATATATAATTTTTGTAATGTATATAAAAACTCAGAGTTATTACAGCTGACACTGAAGTAGAAGTAATTTTACAGTGGTACTATTGATAGTTTAAGACCTAAGTAACATCGCTGATATAGGCAAGAATAAAGGTTTGTGTCCTAGAAAATGTTCTGTTTTTCTTAACAGTTCTACTTGGTCTTCTTTCTACTCATAAACCTTGTGCATAAATCTCTTGAATAATTTTTAGCAAAACTGGAAAGGGAGCTGTGATGTAGAACTAAGTCTTCAACCAAGAGGTAGCTTGTACAGAAGACTATTATAAAAAGACAATTCTAGAACTTATGGATGGAAATTTGTTCTTTGAAACATTAATTGAATATTTTAGAGGTAGGTTTTAAGACTAATGCTAAAAAAAATGCAGTAGATTGCTACATATAAAACATAAAGAGATTATTAACAATTTTATTTTTAATTATTTATTTATTTTAGGCATTATCAGGACTGCGTTGCCGAACATGAACAGAGAAAACAGGGAGCAGTACCAAGTAGTTATCCAGGCAAAGGACATGGGAGGCCAGATGGGTGGATTATCAGGGACCACCACCGTGAACATCACTTTGACTGATGTCAACGACAATCCGCCGAGATTCCCCCAGAGTAAGCTGCATTTAACAGCTGCCTTGTACTGTAAGAGTTAAGCAACCACCATCTGGTTTAATTTAGAGTAAACCTAGATTATGGGGCATACATAAACAAAAGGCTTACTTACTGATTATTATTATTAAAGCCGCATATTAAATGTTACAACAGTTGTTAGAAAACAGTTACGTGGGCAAAACTGGAATACTTCCCACTAGTATGGGAAGAGATGGTAGGTGGACTCATAAGAGCATTAGGACAATGTTTTTCTCTTTCCTTACCTATTGCTTAAATCCTACATACTCAGTCACTGGAGAATAAAACATGTAGTAATTCTAGATATGCATAAATGTTTGAATTTTAGTATATGCTTAAATATTTAATCATGAAGAACGTGGAAAAGAAATTACTTGCAGGGAATCAAACAGATTTGCACTTTTCAGCTGCAGAGCAACAAAACCTAATAGAAAATTTCCCAAAGTAAATGATGTTTAATTTTTTTTTATTTTTAAAGCTTAAGTTTACTGAAGCTTTTTATAATGCTTTTTACATTCTGATAGTACAGAAGACCTTGTACTCTCAAACTAAATTAAAAAAATGTTCTTCATCTATCTCTGATATAGTAATATTAAACTATGTAACATCAAACTTGTAAAGGTTAAGCATCTTAAATACATTTTAAGTCTTTTGCATAAATTGAAGTTGCAATATTTGCAAGATGATTTGGACTTACTTAATATGTAAAGGATTTAGAGTATCTTTACTACACATTTTTTCTTCTGTATAATTCTACTGAATCCAATAGTTACTGCTGTACTCTTCAAGATCAAAATAACAGAATCAGCTTCAAATGATGCTCTTTATGGAGTACATAATTTTGTTCAATTTAGTATTGCAGTAAATATATGTATGTGTTTAGCTAAGATTTTTATCAGCATGTGATTTCATATGCACACTCAAAAAAACAGGAACGATCAAGTAATTAGATTTTATGCATTTCTATACAGGTCCAATTCTGGACAGAATTTGTTGCTAATTTATCGGTTTATGTATTCTATGTATTTCCAATTTTTTTATTTATTTATTATTTTTATTGTTTCCCTTTGAATATTGAAGGGTATAGTATTTTCATTGCTGTGTAGGTGAGGAATGCTGTATTACTCCTCTCTGAGCATATTGAGGAAGATTATTCAAAGAGGTGTCATGTTAAACTCTTACAGAAAAGAAAATTTAAACAGCTAAATTTAGAACAGCTTCAAACATGCATATTTAAGCTTTTCTTTTTCTTTTTTTTTCTTGTTTCTTAAACAGTGTGTTAATTCAGAAGTTAGAATGATGGAATCAATTTTCTAGATCATTTTACATGACTTATCTGGCAGTCCAAGATATATTTCAGTGAGATGAGGACTTGATATAGGATCTCTGCATTTTGTTTAACATCCATTCAAATCAGATATGTCCTTTAACTTAAAGAAACTTTTAGTCTTACTCTCACTGAGCTTTCATTATTGTTGTTATTCAAATTTTCTCTCTACTTTCTCTCTTCCAATTTCTTTGCTAGATATAAATGTATGTTTCACCGGAAGTGGAAACTAAAACCTTTATAAAGAGAACTCATTTTACTAGACATGCATAAAAGTAAAATTGTTATTGACTTAAAAAAAAAATCATTACATGTAATTTCAAAATGCAAATAGACATTATAATGATTCGTGATTTTAACAGAGTTTAATGAGACTACTGGAATTGAAACTGATTAGGTTAAATTATTCTGTCCCATTAATAAAAAAACCCAAATGTAATAAGTTCATGAGACAATAATATTCATATCAAACTTATGAATTACCAGGAAAAGTATTAAAATGCCCATTATGTTTTCAGAGGACTCAGCATATTATGGCTACATGTTTCAACAAAATGTTTCATACCAGCTGAAACATCTCCCACAAAAAAACTTGTATTACAATTGTAGAAAATTCACATAATTACTTTTATCATACTTAAAGAAATAGAAGAGCTACTAATTCCTCTTTTGTTTAGAATATGGAGCAAGGATTCTTCATAATATTTTCCTTGTCTTAAAGATATGCAGATAGCAGTGGCTCTTCTTCTGAGGAAACGATAAAATTGAAAACTTTTTGAAGGTGTTGCAGAAAGGCCATCAAAGACCTCAGACTGGATCTCTGTTTCAACCGTAGTATTTCCAAGTGTTCTCAGAAGTATCAAAATAGTGTTGACCAATGATAAAAGGAAAAAATAAAAAGTGATTTATGGGCTTAGAAGCCTGAGTCTGACTGAAACTCAGTGTATCTAAATTATGGCAGCCCATGTCTCCTGTGAGACAATAGCCTATATTACTCTACAAAAATATTTACCTTTACCTTCTATGCTTATTCAAGAATGAATAAGATTGTTTTTTCATTCTTTATGACTGACTGAAGTATTTGCAGTTCAAAGTGTGTAGAACTTAATCTTTGAGCTGGTTTCCACTCTCCTTAGGATATGGAAAAGTTTTCCTTTCCTTGATCCTCCCATTTTCCTGATACAAAAATGAAAAAAACATCACCCACTGAAGTAAATGCAAACAGTAAACTACTTTCCTTGAGAAGAGAGAAATAAGATTGACAGCAGAGCTTTGCAAGGGTAATTCTAGTTCAGTGTAGTTTGTGTTCTGTATGGCCAGACTTTGCGAACGCAGATTTGGGAAGGGCTCTCCCCATGTAGGTGTGACCTTCCAGCCTGCGCAGTGGATTTTTTAGGTGAGGCACAGCGTGCACAGAACTGGCCCCACCGTGTAAGTCCTAAGGTCCACCACGGCTGAGCGAGCTTGGACAGTGACAGTGAAGTGCTCGGGACTGTCACAGCACCCGGTACTAACCGGGGCTGACCCTGCTTAGCATCCAAGATCTGATGGGATTGGATGGCAGGGAGGCATTGAACTGCCAGGGGACAGTCCCCTACTGAGACTCGAACTCAGGTCCTTGGGATTCAGAGTCCAGAGTGCTCTCCATTACACCATGGGACCGCCCCAGTTTGTGTTCTGATACAGTGTCTAAAGCTGCACTACATCCCATACATAGTTAATGCATTAAATATCTTCAGTGATATAAATAATAAAATGAAGTGTCCGATACTATGGTGGAGATTTATACAAATGGATAGGTTAGATTATAAGTGTCTTTCAGATGATAGGTTTCTGGTTAGTTTCACACTCTGTTTCCATTACTTTATTAGCAATTCAAGATATGATCGCTCACTACTTTGTAGACTAAATTAATGACTTGGGTATTGCACTGGGAGTCAGAGTAGTGTCCACAAGGCATAGCTTAGGGATGTAGTTTTAAGCACTCCAGAAAAAAAAATGTGGGGAAGAGTTCACACTCCATAAAAATAATTATAACCTATTAATATTACTTAGGGGGAGTAAAGCAATAAATGCAGAGGATCAAAGACCTCCCATTGGTTACCCTCCATATCTCACAAGTCCAGTGCCCCGACAAAACATCCCAACGGCTCCCAGGTACATCTCAAGAGTCCTGTGAGCAACCCTCAAGAGTCTCGGTGCGAAAGTCTGGGAAGCCGCTGCACAAACTCCTGGGGAGTGGTCCCTTCCCCACCACTCAGCAGCAGCTGTGCCCCTGTCCATTCCCTGCTGGCAGCTGCCTCAATCCCACAAACACCATACAGTTTGGATCACTCACATGAGCATCCTCTGCAAGAAATTCCTCCACGGGGGGGAAGTCTTTCACTGTAGTCTCACATAGTACCGATTAAATACTAAATGGGTCCTGAGGCTATTTTTCTTCTTTATTTTTTCTTTTTTTTGTTCATTTTTTAACCATTAAGTGAGTACAGAGAGATTCTCTACTAATGTAGCAAAGTATTCAGATTGAGGTATTAGAGAAAGGTAGCAAAAATGTTAGAGCAAATACAGGACAAATCACTCTTTTAAACACCAAAATGTAACTAAGCTAAGATAAATACATGTAAATGGAATGTGCAGTGTACATGTCCATAAAGTATTCATTCTGCTACTATATGTCAGATTCATATTAAAAGCTGCCTAAATAAAATTATATGAAGAAATTAAATTTCAATATTTTTCATTGAACATTTAATTGCAAACTTATGTGAATATATTTATTTTTTTGATTTTTGCCTTTTTTTTTTAGGTTTGTCAAATGGTAACATAATAACATAATAGAACAAAAAAGAAAAAACTCACTAGTTCTGTAGAAGCAGAAAAAGTCTAGAATGACCTAATGAGTATTAGGGTTTTTTTTTTTCAGGAAGTGTCACTCTGTAGTTGGCTTGTAATACAGCAATAATCCTCACATAACTCACCTGTGCTTTCCTGAAAATATGATAAAATCATGTTTCCAGTGGTTTTCCTGTACAGCCCTGCCACTTTGCTCCCCATGATTCTTCTTGATCTCACAAAACTAATTTATGGACTTTTTTGTACTACTTATTTGAGACAACGTATGTATGTGCTGGATTTTGGGTAGCTTGTTCATTTTTTTCCCTATTGTGTTTTCTGGTCTTTGCCTCTTCCACTTTTACTTTTATTTCAACTAAACTATATTTCTAACTTACTTTACTTAACTTAGGCAGTTTTTAAGTAGAACAGCGAATCTTGGAAAACTTAACTAAGGCCAGAGAAGAAAATGTTTTTCAATAGAGATTTGATGATTTCACTTTCATCTTTGGAATGACAACTGTATCTGCATTAATTTTAAAATATTTTTCTGGGAATTCTTCATAGCACATTATGTCCCCCACATGTTTTTCTAACATATATTCTGACAGATGGGACCAAAGATATGAACCCTTACTTACAGTTTTCACACTAAGGCTAGGATATAGAATACTAAAATATATGGTAAGATATTTATTTCAATTTACCACAATATGCCTGAATAATGACAGTTTTATTCCTATGTGTTTTATCAGCTTTATGACACCACAATAAAGGAACACAGTTGAGCTAAGAAAAGTAGAAAAAAGCCTAAAATTTCCATGTTCATAAGCCTATTTAAATATGAATTAACTACTTTTACAAGTATAGGCACACCTTGTACCTATGAATATTAAACCCCCTACTATTTAATTATGTTATGCAAATTCATATGCTTTCCAAATTAGTGTTAGTCAAATTTATTTAATATGATATCTGACTATCTAATTTTGAAAGCTGAAATGGCAGTCCACTGCTTAGAACTGACCAGTGAAGTCAAGAAATTTTGTTCTTTGTATCGCTTCCACGAAAAAATATCCAAAAGATTGCCCTTAGATATTAAAGGGGAAGAAGTAGAGTAAAACCTGACAAGAACATAAAGCAGTCTTTCCAGATGATGTTTCAAGAATGAAAGACAAAAGAAAAAAAAAAAGGGCAAAAAAAGGAAAGAAATTACAAGAACCAGAAAGGCAAGAAAAGTACAGGCATAGTTGCTGCTTCTTTGAGATAGGATAGAGGTCCTTCTCAAGCTTATTTTTTAATGAATTTGTTTTCCTACAATTTTGTTTGCACTCTTCTATCTGAAGCTTTCCTCTGCATAGTTCTCTGCCTCATATTTTGTCCCTTGTCTCAGTATTACACAGCAAATTCTCTAGAATAAAATATACATAAAAAGTATGTTATCAGCTATTGTGTGCCACAATGTTACTTAATGCATGTATAGGGGTTTTTGGGGATCCTAAGTGGCTCTTTGTCTCTTTAATAGGTACCATTCACCTCCGTGTTCCTGAGTCCTCCGCAGTTGGGACAGCCATTGGCAGCGTTAAAGCCACAGATGCAGACACTGGAAAAAATGCAGAAGTAGAGTACAGAATTATAGATGGTGACGGGACTGACATGTTTGATATTGTGACACAGAAGGACACACAGGAAGGCATCATAACTGTGCGAAAGGTGTCTATTAACTGCATTCACTAAATGATTTTTGTGTTAATATTATGTCAGGAGTATTAATTTCTTAGATCATGTGATGATATGTGCTAACTGCTTAACATTTGCAAGCATCCCCCAGCAGTGACTGAAAGGGACTATTTCCTTTTAAGATGAATTGGAAATAAAAGTTGGTACCTGTATCTGAGATACAGCATAGGTTTATAGCATCGTTTCCAGAAAAGTATGAAAAAATGGACCAGCCCCAAGTGTTAGCAATAATTATCTCTGTGATTTCAAATGCAGACTTCTCTTGTATTCATGTACCCTGTTTTCTTCAACAAGCAATCAGTAGTTCACTCACTACTGGGAGACACAGGTTTTCTTTGTCTGTGAGATTCTCATCTACTTGGGTGACCAGTGTATACCACAACACCCTAATGAGTATTAGGGTTGTTGCAAGTTATACTGTTTAGTTCTTGTTTCCAAAATATCAGATGGTTACCACATAAGCAGCATGTACATAATAATGGTGTTCCTGCTTCATAGCTAGCTTTAGTTCTACCCTCTGTCTCGCCTTGTCAGAGCACTTTCACATGCTTGTCTTCTAAGTGTAACATCTCACACTTAGAAATGCCACTCACCTGCTCCCCGGCAAGTTCTTTTCCAGAAGTGTCTTGGTCCTTATTTTTGGGATTTTGAGATGTGCTTCTAAACAGTTCAGGCATCATTTTTAACATAAAGCACTGTTTATATTAGCTTTTCAAACAAATCTCCTTAAGCACAGAATAATGAATTAAACAGTGGTATAAAATACATCTCGGTATCTCTTGATAATGGCAACCAAGGAAAAGATAAGTTCTGAGAAGATAAGAGTGTTCCTCTTTTATCCCTACGTTCTTCTGTGTTCATAGTCAGTGTAGTACTTTATCTGGGAAAGCATGAAAAAACAAAGTTTGGGGTCAGTGTACTATTATATGAAAAGAAATCCTAAGTTATAATACAGCAGTTCCAAAAACGTCACTAATAAATACTGATTAACAAGGTCTTCTGATTTTGTCATTAACAGTCTGGCAGAATATGCGATTTTCAGGATATTTTCTCATATTGATGAATAAGTAGTGTATTCAATACCATAGACAACAACATTAACTATCAAGGAATAACATGAGAATGCTGAGTTCATTGATTTATTAAAATATTCCTTTTATTATTACTATTTATCCCCACTGATTGTAGTTTGTGTTTGCAGTGGTGAATACCTACAAATGGATGGTGTTCCTTTGCTGAGCCATTATGTTATTAAGTCTGAATTTAACATCTACTGTAAAAGAATTTTTTCTATATGATTTTTCCTTTACAAGTTCTCACAGACGTAGTAATTGATTTGCCACAATTTCTTATATTTGGGCAACACTTTAGTTCATTACTGTTGATGTGCTGGAATACCTGTCTAATCCACAGGTTTCATATCTGTGTTTTGCAGTGTAGCTGGAAAGATGTCCAAATTGGATGTGTTTGTTGTAGTGAAAGTTTATGTATTCAATGTGCACATTCTGACAAATTAAACTAGCTAATTAGAATAAAGCATGAAGAATAAGAATTTATTCTTTGCTTCTTTTGAAGCCAGCATCCCTTAACAGCAGCATGCTACACTTTATAGACTTACGAACAGTCTAAGATCTAGGTTAAATAGTAGCACTGTGTCACATTTCTCAGTTGTATTCACAGATATTCTCCTATCTCCTCTAACTACTTCTTTAAAACCAGTGTGGGGCAATGAGGAAACTCATTCCTTCACTGGACTGCATGTTTCTACTCTTGAACAGTGTATTTAAATATCTCACTTTGCATCTTTCGTGAACATTAATTAGTATTTAAAATCAGTAGGCAGGGGGGAAAAATGTCTTCAACCACTAATTTTGATGAATGAAAACCACCTGTTCTATCTCTCTCTGAGATTTTGTGGGAGTTAATGAAGTCTTCTTTGTGTCAGAAAGGTAAATTCTCAGCTTGCTCATTTCCTCAGAATCATTAATTAGCTAACATTTTTCATCTATGACAGCTGGAAAAAGTTGAAGGAATAGAATTCTTTTCTGTCCAAAATGATTTCTAATTATAAACCAGAACTCTTCCTCCTGCCATTTTAAAAAGGAACTGCTGACAAAAATGTCAACTCTATATTGCAAAAGAACTCTGGTGTTGGATTCATTAAATTAGATAAAAAGGAACAAGACCGAGCTCTTACTGTTTCTCTAGATACAGATAGCTTTGACAGACACACCTTCCTTAAAAGACACCTGAAACATTCCCGATATTTAAGACCAACTACACAGTTTTGACAATAAAAATACTCTGGCCATTATTATTTTTCAAGAGTTTATAGTATTTCCTGAAAAATACTAGTGTTAAGTACCTTTTCTGAAACGTTATAATTTCCAGTTTGTATTTCACGTATTTTAAATGCTTATATGATTGTTTCAAATCCATGTATTTGTTAAACAGCTGTGAAGTTCCCTAAATAACTGGTTTATTTGCACTGAAAATCATTTTGTCATTAACATTGAGATAATTCAACTAATTTTTAGGAAGAGACACTTTCTCTAAAAACAATGGAAATTTCTTACTAGACAAAGTGATTCCTGTGGTGGAGAAAATTGGACTTGTGTTGGTGTTCCCACAATGCAGGGCAGTACTTGATAAAGCTTGAGTCCAGTTTCCATTATGTAGATAGGTCAGCATTTATCAGTATGTAAATGTAATTTAATAAAATATTTCACAATTTTTATTTTTAGCCACTGGACTATGAGACAAGACGACTTTATACTTTGAAAGTAGAAGCTGAGAATACCCACGTGGATCCACGCTTCTATTATCTTGGACCTTTCAAAGATACAACTATTGTGAAAATCTCTGTAGACGATGTAGATGAACCTCCCATTTTCAGCAGATCTTCTTACCTTTTTGAGGTGCATGAAGATATTGAGTTGGGGACAATAATAGGAACAGTAATGGCACGGGATCCTGATTCAGCCTCAAGTCCGATAAGGTAATACTTCAGACTCTGTAAACATATTATGTGATAAAGACATTAAGATAAATAGTAATACAACATGAATTTTCATGTACATATGATGCACAGGAATAAGATGGTAGTGGTTTTTTCTGTTATTTATTGCTGTCTCATAGGTAGGTAGAATTGAGAATGATGCTATCTAACCTCCAAACACATCGAGGAACAGCCACAAGAGATATGCAAAATATTTTCCTGTACTTCAGTTCACAGAAAACTTAAACAAAATTACATCTTGATTTCAAGTAGGTTCTTCAGGATTGCTTCTTGCTTCACACTGAAAAAGTGCCAAGACAGTCTATGACGCAGGAAGGGCTCAGAGCTTTCAAATGCTTCCTCTGGTCATTTCTGGAAAGTATGCAGTGCTGATCTCAACATGCTCTGGGTGGTGCCTCCTGCTTTGCAGGCTTGCCAGAGTGATTTCTATACAGAATAAAATTATCTTTGTGTGTACTCAATTACGCTAAGAAATTAGACACTAAAATATTAATATATTTAAAGACTTTTTCTATCTATATTACTAGATGTTATCTGCTATATTGCATCTAGGTAATTGTAGCAAACTATATTTGGGGGAAGGGTATTAGTTTATTTTTCTATAATGCTTAAGCTTTAAGAAAAATATAAGACAACACTGTCCAAGTTCAATGTGTGCTGTCTGAAATACCAAAAAAAAGTTCAAAATTTACACTGTGATAAAAGAACTTTATTTACTGACTTTGTAGACAGTGGCCACATATTTCTTCATAAAGCCCAGGTGGATTAGGAAATGAAACTGAATCTTATTTTCACCTATGGTGATTCATGTGTATAGAAATGGTAAGACATAATAGGATGTCTAAAATTTAGGAATATATAAATAACTTAGCAGTGCAACTTTAACCTCTACATGAAACAATTTCTAGTTTTAGTAATTATATTAATTGTGACTGAAAAAGAAAAAAACTTGGATCTTCTTCTCATTTTGTTTCTAACACCATTTGAATTGAAGAATTGTTGAAGGTAATTCCTTACTACAGACTAGTAACCTAAAGATTATTTTATATAATTTTTTACGTACTATTGATTTTTTTTTCATTCTCCCACAGGGAATAATTTAGAAGAGGAATGTGGAGAAAACCAACAGTTATAAGAGCAAAGAAATTTCTAAAAAGTGGAAAGGGACCATTGAACCTAGATTTAGTTCTTTTGAACAAAAAAAAAAAAAAAAAGAAATATATATTTGATATTGCTATTCATACTACAGTAATTGCAGCTTTCATTTAATGTTATCTACTTGAAAAAAAAGAACTTTAACACAATTTCAATAGCATTTATTCTGTTCTTAAACTTTTAAAGCAACCCTTATATTCATTCAAACAATAACACCATATGATAAGTTTTTACAAACTTTTATTTTCCATAAGAGCAATACCAAATACAAAGAACAATGTGCTTACCCCAGAATTGAACAGCTAACATTTAAACAAAAGTAGTCTGAAGTCTGATGTGTTGAAATTAGAGCAGTTTGTATTTAATGTTATTTAAAAGAAAAATCAAAACTTCAGGATGTGGAGTTGATTCAGGTTTTGGGTTTATATTTTATATTAATTTATTAAAATTATATGTAAGTTAGGCTTCCTGTAAATTGAGTGCAAATAGCTTTCCATTGAACTAATTTCTGTTTCTGTTCAATGAATATAAAGATATTTTCTGGTAATAATCATTTTGGTATCATTTGCAAGCCATTAGATGTAATATGATGAGGTAAAAATATGTACTTATGTTTTAATGAAACAATGTAGAGTAGATTTTGTTAGCTAGAGAAGTGATTATTGCCTATTGAAAAACTTAGGTAGAGTACTGATAAAATTTCATAGAAACATGAACAATTGTCCTATTGCACTGTAAAAGTGTACTAGCTAATGTTTGGGGTTTTTTTTCCTAAATTTTGCCCAATTCTGCTACACAGTTTGACAAATTTTCTGTATTTGACAAAATCCTACATTTAATTCCACATCAAAGGTTCAGTCCTAATTGAAAACAGTGTTAAATATTACGAAAAAAAAGATGGAAGAAAGAGCAATTTTCTGATATTAGTTTGACACTGCCATAGTAGACTTTTTGCCTGCAGAAGTATAACTATAGCAATATAGAAGATCCTTTGACGTCTCTTCACGAAAGTGAAAGTTCTGCACACAGATTTTTTTGACTTGATCTCTAGTGAATTATATAAGTGTAGAAGTCGAGCTTATAGCAATACTTTTGAAAAGTTCATAAATTAGCTGTCAGTCTCAGTCAGAAAAAACAGTATATCAAAGACAATTTTCCTTTTAAGATTAAAATAGTCCTGTAATTATTATATTGAAATTCTGACCCTTTTTTTTATGATTCACATATCTGTCTATAAAATCTCCAGTTATCAAATATTGCACTATTGTCTCATGTTTTTAAATTCTTCCAATTTTCATTCCTTATTCTATGGAGCTAAGAAGTGTTTACAGAAACCAGATATATACCTTTTCAAAACTAACCTTTGTAATGTATCATATAGAACATAAAACCTGTATTGACTTGCGAAATATAGGCTTTCTTCCATTTTCTATAATTTTGACAATACTTCTTATTTCTTTACCATATTTAGGTTTTCTCTGGATCGACACACTGACCTTGACAGAATATTTAACATTCATTCTGGAAATGGGTCCATCTATACTTCTAAGCCACTTGACCGTGAAATATCACAGTGGCACAATCTTAGCGTTATAGCCTCTGAGATCAGTAAGCCAATTTGGTTTTTCTTTTTCCTTTCAGTTTTTCTTAGCCTGCAAAGTTACACCTGTAATATCATTAGGAAAAAAACCCTCCCTTCCTTACCACCTGCCCATTTCTACTCGATGTTCTGGCAAAGTGAATTGTGGGGAACTGACAACAGCTGTCTCCTCTACTGCTTTTTTTCTCACCTGTTTCCATTACTGACCTTTACTGTCCAAGTTGTTTCTGAAATGTTATCCAACTAAATAATAACACTCGAGTAATTCTGTTTTCTTCCTTTTCTTGGAGGACCACAACTTTATTTTGTTGTTAAAATACTGAGTTACAGATGGTAATCTACAACTTTATTGTTTTATTCATTTCTTTAGAAATACTTGCATTATCTCTTCCTACAGAATCTAAACCTACAGCTCTTGGAGTCAGTATATCTTACAAGTTCCATTCAATTTGATCCTAAATTATGGCATTTCTTGAGCTATTTAAATATCTTTCTGTAGATATTTTCATGTTAAGAGCACAAAGAGAAAAGCAGAGATCTTCCTAAGCCTGCTACATTATTGAGATTAGCTCTAATCAGTGGACAAAAAATTTTCAAAGGGATAAAGGTCTGACCTTTGAAATCAACTACTAAGAATCACTTGTTTTCAAAGTCACTTATTTTTAGGGTTAATTTTGTATCAGTCAAAAATAAAAGAAAAAAGGAGAAAAAAGT